>JANAVB010007600.1:12673536-12848536 GCA_029216955.1 Iris pallida
AGAGGCTATTAGACTCTTTAAAGAAATGAGACTTGCTTTAAAAGAAACGTTTTCGCATGCTAATAAACTAGCTATTACTTCTGATGGGTGGACAAGTAAACAAAACTATGCTTATATTTGTATCATGGCACAATATATAGATTCATTGTGGATGTTGCAAAAGCGCAT
Source organism: Iris pallida (assembly GCA_029216955.1). Classification (NCBI taxonomy): domain Eukaryota; kingdom Viridiplantae; phylum Streptophyta; class Magnoliopsida; order Asparagales; family Iridaceae; genus Iris; species Iris pallida. Next base: position 12,673,705 of record JANAVB010007600.1, read on the forward strand.
CGTCTGTTTAAAAACTTTATAATTTCCATACACGGACTCCGCAATTGCCACTTGTATTTCAAAACACTTGCGTGACTTTGATATTCACAACAAAATACAATCTGTATATTTTGATAATGCTAGTAATAATACTGCTGCTATAAATTCATTGTCTTTACTATTTCAACCTATTTTGGAAGGTAGATTATTGCATATTAGGTGTGCTTGCCATATTATTAACTTAGTTGTAAAAGAATGTCTTGAATTTTTTTAGTACACATTTAGAAACTCTTAGAAATTATTTACACAGGTTGAACACGTCTCCAAGTAGGCAACAAGCTTTTAAGAACACATGTACACATTTTAGTATTCGTTTTAAAAGATTTTTTAAGGATGTTCCACATTGATGGAATTTGTCATATTTAATGTTGAAATCCGCACTTTATTTAAGGATGATATTGCATATTTTTGTAACATTGATCATAATTTTGAATATCCAGTAACTGAAGATGATTGGATAGTTGCTACTTCTATATGTAAATTTTTGGAAATTTTTTACAAGGCTACATGTACTCTTTCTGGTGTATATTATCCTACTTCTTGTTTAGCTTTACGAGAACTTTTTAACTTGTCTTGCTTGTTTTCTAAATATATAAATGTTCCAAATTTTGACTATGTTGTCAAGATAAAGGAAGCTAAATTTACTAAATATTGGGGTGATGTACCTCTTTTATACTGTTTGTCTGCCATTTTTGATCCTACCATCAAATTAGATGGTATAGAAGTTTTGTTAGATGGCTATGCAGATAACATGGAACTTAATCTTATGGATTTGAAATTAGAAGTAGAGGTAGTTTTAGAAAGATTAGTACTACTTTATGAAGATAATGTTGTGCCGACCCGACCCACTCAAGTTGGTACAAGTAGTAGCTCTGGCGTAGAGGACCACGCCATTCGTTTATTAAGAAGGAAAAAACAAAGACAATCTTCCCAACCCACTCAAGAGTTGTATTTGTATTTAAGTTCTTATGAAGAAGAGGAATCATCAAATCACTTCACCATTTTAGAACGGTAGAAAAAATACGACAAAAGATTTCCTATACTTTCTATAATTGCACGTGATCTACTAATGGTGCCGGTGTCCACGATAGCATCAGAGTCATGTTTTAGTGCAGGATCAAGGATGTTGAGCCTAAAGAGGAGCCGGTTGAAGCCGGATATCTTGGAAGCTTGTGTTTGCGTTCAAGATTGGATTTTAGCAGAAAAAAGAACCCAAAACAAGAGGGATGAAGCTTATGACATCAATGAACTGGACCTCAGATCGCTTGAATTGGGTGAAGCTTCTGCAACCAAGGAGGAGGAGCAAGAAGAATGACTCAAGTTTAAGGTATGACCCTCCAAAAAAAATATTCAAACTTTCAAACTTCAAACTTTCAAACTTCAAACTTTAAAACTTCAAACTTTAAAACTTTCAAACTTCAAACTTTAAAACTTTAAACTTATATCTTAAAAATACTTTAAAAGTACTTTAAACTTTAAACTTAAATCTTAAACTTTAAAAAACTTTCAAAAAAAACTTTAAACTTAAAAAAAAAACTTTAAAACTTTCAACTTGAAAATAAAAACTTTAAAACTTTAAAACTTAAAATTTAACTTTAAAACTTAACATATAACTTTAAAAGTACAACTTTAAAAAAAACTTAAAAACTTTGAAAAAAATACAGAAACTTAAAAACAAATTTTTTTAACTCTGTCTATGACAAGCAAAGCTTGTCTTGCCGGTCCCATGCCCGGATAAAAGAGGAGGAAAAAATTAATTAAAAAATAAAGTTAAAAAGATTAAAATAAAAAATGAAAGAATATAAAAGTTAAAAGAAAATGTGAAAATCAAAAAATAAATGAAAAAACCAACTTAAGAATCGGACCGGCCCGCCCAAGCCCGTCCACGACCCGGACCGGTCCGGCCCAGCCCTACCCAAACCGGGTTACTGTACCGGACTGGGTCTTCTGAAGTTAATCCGGGCCGGACCAGGCCCGGCCCGCTAGGTGAACCGGTCCGAACTGGGCCCGGACCAAGCCCGGTCGGACCAAATTTTCGAGGGCGCGAGCCGGTCCGGTTCAGCCCGAATGACCCCCTGACCCACCCCCTATTGGTATTGGGTGTGGATTTATATTCTAATCTAATGTAATATGGTTCCCAGCAACTCAAGTACATGACTGTCCTTAACGACTCCTCAGACTTGTTCTCTTCCTTAATTTTTCTTTCCAACACTAAAGAAGAGGAAGTGGTCATCCTCTTGTTGTTAGCGTCGGCGGGGGAGAAGGAGCTCATCTTTCTTTTGGCATGCTGGTGAATAGACCTCAAAGCGTAGTTTCATCTGCAAAAGCCTGCCTGGTCCTTGAGCACTTCCACTGCGGCCACGCTCGCCGCCACCACCCAAGAAGCCTTGCTTGCTGTACTCATGGTGATGCACCAAAAGAAATTAAGACTTAGTTGGCTTTGTAATGGACTAGAAGTATTAGTCCCGGGCTTGACCAAAGATGGAAAAACTGATGCAATCGAGATCTGGGAGTCACACAAAAAAAACTATGCAGTGATCAAACTCAAGATCTACGATGATACAAAAAGCCAAAATAGCCAGATTACAATATGAAGGAGGGAAATAGAGAAGAGAAGATCTCTCGTTCTTCCTTGCAAACGTGTTGCAATTAGGACAGAACGAGTTACAATAATCTAGAGAAAGATGAGATGAAGAAAGGTTGTTGGGGTGTCAAAACACCGTTGCTCAAAGCAAGATTCCACCTACACGAATTGCTTCCAGGAACCAACAAGTTGAAGAACTTGTGGAACGCTCAAAGTCACCTCTATTCTGACTCCTCGGATGGACTTGCAATGGCGGCAGGAGCCCCCTCTCTCTCTCTCTCTTTTTTCTGACTTATAAAATTCGTTGTAATACACAAAGGAGGCCAGAAGAGAGTATATATAGAGAGAGGGTGGAAACCCTAGCCACCTCTTCAGTTATGGAAAGATTGAATCAAATCCCACAAAGATAGCAACGAAATTAATTCAAATTCCACAAAATAGCAACGAAATTAATTCAAATTCCACAAAAAGTGGATCTGAATTAATCGCATTGAATCAGCCTTTCCATAACTGACTTGTAGCATGCACAGTCAGGGGAGCCCTCCATGCGGTAGCAGCAACAGCAGCCTGGCCGCATGAGCCGTATCGCCTCATGGCCGCAAGTGCCGCATGGACCGCATGGACCGCATGAGGCCGCATGAGCCGCATGGACCGTATGGACCGCATGAGCCGCATGAGCCGCATGAGACCGCATATGAGCCCTATGTCGCATAAGACCGCATGGCCGCATATGAGCCGCATGACTGCTGACGTGCTAAGTGCAAAGTACGCCAACAAAATGCCATATTATGCCTCATGAGCCCATGAGCCCGAGCCCGAGTCCGAGTCCGAGTCGCTAAGCCCCTTTGGGGCTTAGCTCCAAATGGAATTAATCTAAGAGAATGACAAAAGCATTAATGCTTAATTCTTGGAGCCTTATTCTTACCTCCTAGTAAAATCACCCACATGGTTCCCTCCTTAGGGTCACCACCCCATGTGCATCTCTCAACAACACAACCAAGTATATATGTTGAGATAACTCATAGTGTATTTTCGATGTGGAACTAAACTTTTACAAGGCATGTTGAGAGCAAGCTCTCTCCATGTAAAGAAAGCACCAATAATCCTCCACATATCACAATATATATATGTGTACAGGATTGAGCGTTCCCTACAGTAACTATCCATTTTGTATTAGGATAGATGTCACTGATGACTTGAATCTTCCCGCATGGGTTAAATAACAATGTGATACAAGAATGGACTACGCCTTGAATTCTGTACCACAATTGTAATTCTTTCCACTCACAAAGTGTAGTTACGTATGCTTTTGGCTTCACATTAAAGGCACTGTGCCAGCCTGGTTTCAGCGTATAATTTTGGGCGTCTACAAGTTTACCCTCAAGAGGCGGCTTGATATCTCTTTCCATATACTATAGGTGAGTTCTATATTAAAGAGACATGGCATGAAGCCTTGCGCTTCCTTGCAGTGCTACACCGCTATGACATGGCCTAAAGCCGAGGCATTACCCCTACCTGGGAACCTCATCGTAGTGTTATACTACTGTAGCATGAGGTCTCAGCCTCTTTGTAGTGCCAATCTACTCAGCATGAAGCCTAAGGCTTCCTTGCGGTGTTACACCGCAACGACATGGCTTGCAAGGCCAAGGCTTTACCCCTACCTGGGTACCTCATCGTGGTGTCGTGCCACTATAACATGGGGCCATCCTCCCCTTTGTAGTACTGTCTATAATTCTTTAATTACGTCATACAGCATTAGGATACCTGCCTATTTGCGGTGCTACGCCGCTATGACTTGGCTTACAAAGCCGAGGTATTACCCCAGACCTGGAAACCTCATGGTGGAGTCATCCCACTGTAGCATGGAGTTTCACTCCTTCTAGTGCTGCTCTAACATGCTTCCTATAAAGCACACCAGGCATTCACTCTGCCTGAGAACTTATTAAGGCGTTGAAGCCAACCTTCCACAGGATATATTTTTTTCGCAGAAAATACAAAGAAGACAACAGTGGTTATGGGTCCGTATCCCTTCCATGTTCCAGAGAACAAGTACCCACTGTTACCTGATAGTTTCCTAGTCAGTGATCCTCCTTTGAACCAAAAGTTAGATGCCTAGTAGATTTTTCTTTGAACTAATAGCATAAAACTTTATGGTAGGATTACAAAGTTACTATCAGAATGCCTTCAAGCCCACTTTACAAGCTGTGCCATCGACCAACTGGCGCTTGAGGCCCTTTGTGAACGGATCTGTCGGGTTCTCCTGACTCCAAATATCAATCACTATAATTACACCTCTTTTGATAAGATCGTGTACTGTCCTGTGCTTCAATCGCACAGTCTTCTTCTTTCCGTTGAAGAGGTCATTTGATGCCACCGCCGCAGTCGCCTGGTTGTCACAGTATATCGATATCGTCGGTATCTGAGCCCCAACTACAGGAAGATCATATATGAGCTCCCGAAGCCATTCTGCTTCATCTGCTGCAGTTTCAAGTGCATAGAATTCAGATTCCATGGGGAATGAGATAGTATAGTCTGCTTCTTCGACTTCCATGATATAGCAGCTCCACCCAAGGAAAAGATATATCCTTCTGTGGATCTCTCGCTTTCTACCTCTGAACACTAGCTAGAATCACTGAAGCCTTCCACTACTGTCGGATACCCGTTGTAGTACAGTGCATATGTCTGAGTCTTCTTGAGATATCTCATCACCCGATTCACAGCTTTCCAGTGCTCAATCCCTGGGATGCTCGTGAACCGACTCAGCATTCCCACGGTGAAAGCTATGTCAGGCCTTATGGCAGTAGTTGCGTACATCAAACTTTCGATAATGCTAGAATACTCCAGCTGCCTGACACTTTCCCTCGAGTTAGGCTTCAGCTTCTGATCACCCCTGTATGGCGTATCGATCCCTGGAAGATCCTTATACCCATAGCGTGTGAGCATCTTCTCAATGTAGTGAGATTGTGACAGCGCTACTCCAGTGTTTGTCCGGATGATTTTTATGCCCAAGATGACATCTGCATCCCCCAAGTCCTTCATACTGAGCTTGGTTGAGAGGAACTTCTTTGTCTCCGTGACACAGCCTATATCCATCCCTAGGATTAGCATGTCGTCCACGTACAGACAAACGATGACTCCTCTTCCATCAGCGAACTTTGTGTAAACACATTTGTCCGTTTCGCTGACTCTGTAGCCGTTTGCCCTAATAACTTTGTCAAACTTCTCATGCCACATCTTGGGAGCTTGCTTCAAACTATACAATGATTTCACCAACTTGCAGACTTTATTTTCAAGACCTTTGACGACAAATCCATCTGGCTGTTGCTTGTAAATCTTTTCGGTCAGCTCTCCATTCAGGAATGTTGTCTTTACATCCATCTGATGTATCACCAACTTATGTATAGCTGCTAGAGCGATTAACATTCTGATGGTGGTCATTCGAGCTACTGGAGCGTACGTGTCAAAGTAGTCTATCCCCTGTTTCTGAGAAAATCCCTTGGCTACCAGCCTAGCCTTGAACTTGTCAATAGTTCCATCTGCCTTCATCTTCTTCTTGAAGATCCATTTACATCCGACGGACTTTTCTCCTTCAGGTAGATCTACCAACACCCATGTGTTATTGGAGGTGATAGAGTCAAACTCGTCATTCACTGCCTCCTTCCAGAAGATAGCATCTTTGGTCTTCATCGCCTCATCATAGGTAAGCGGATCTGCTTCCACATAATAGGTGATAAAGTCATCTCCCAAGTCTTTAGGTCTCCTTGCTCGCTTTGCTGACGGCTCTGCGAGTTCTGGTACAAGAGTTGTTTCATCAACAACAGCTTCTTCTTGGACTACTGGTCCATATGATATTTCAGTCTCATTTGCACCTACATCATTTTTCGGAATGTCCGAAAGAACAATGTTTTTGTCTTTTGCAAACTTGTCCTCAAAGTATTCATCATCGCGAGATTCGATGATATGTTTTGACTCAATATCAAAAAATCTCCGAGCATCACTCTTCTCGGCATACCCCAAGAAGATTGCCTTCATAGTCCTTGTCCCCAGCTTCTGAATCATCAGATCTGGGAGCTTCACATACGCCAGACACCCCCACACTCGAATGATATTCAAGTTTGGTCTGACTTTGAACCAGAGTTCATGAGGAGTTATGCCCGAAGTTGCATATGGCACACTATTTAGAATAAAAGTGGCCGTTAATGCAGCTTCTCCCCAGTAGCATTTTGGAAGACCTGTAGTAAGCAGTATTGAATTCATTATTTCTGCTAATGTTCGGTTCTTTCTCTCTGCTACTCCGTTGGATTGAGGAGAATATGGAGTAGTAGTCTCGCATATGATTCCATGTTCTTTGCAGAATGATGCGAAGTCATGAGACCTGTACTCCCCTCCTCGATTACTTCTCAACCTCTTGAGTTGTTGTCCAGTCTGCCGTTTAGTTTTGGCCCTGAACTCTCTGAACTTCTCGAAAGCTTCGTCTTTAGTCTTGAGCAAGTAGACGAACGCGTATTTTGAGAAGTCGTCGATGAAGGTTATGAAATACTTCATCCCGTCCTTCGTGGAGAAATGTTTGAAGTCACAGATATCGGAGTATACCAACTCCAGAAGATCTATGCTTCGATTGACCAGATGAAAGAGTTTCCTTGTGATCTTCGTCTGAGCACACATTTCACACTTCTCCACCTTACCCCCATATTTGGAGATAAGTCCTAGACTAAACATTTTGTTAATTCTTTTACAATGAACATGTCCTAGTCTATTATGCCACAACTCAAGAGAATAATCAGAAAATGCAACTGCATTAATATCATTAAACTGGTTGACAAGCTGAATTTTAAACATTCCTTCGGTTTGATAAGCCTTTCCGAAGTATGTTCCTTTCTTGGACATCACCATCTGACCAGCATTAATGTCCATCCTCAAGCCTGCGTTGCAGAGCAGGCTCCCAGAGGTCAGGTTCTTAGCAATCACCGGAACATGCTTCACACCTTGAAGTGTCAGAGTGTTCCCAGAAGTGAGTTTCAACTCCACAGTCCCGATCCCCAGAACTTCAGCTTGGGCCTGGTTTGCCATGACAACCTTCTCAGATATCGGCTGGTACATGATGAACCATTCCTTGCCAGAACAGACATGGCAAGTCGCACCAGTGTCTATCCACCAGTCAGAGTCAACCCCCACAGTTGTGACCTGTGCGATCATAGCAAGAAACCAATGAAACCTTACTAGGCTCACCTTTCTCATATTATTTAGGCTTGGATCTGCATTCACTCTTGTAGTGGCCTTTCTTGCCACAATTGAAACAAGTCACGTGGGACTTGGACTTCTGTTTCTTGAATGAAGGACCCTTCACTTTTAGATTAGTGAAGTCCTTCTTCTTGTGATGAGAAGCCGCCTACTTCCCTTTGGAATCTCTCGTCTGTACTAGATTGGCCTTAGCCAACTGTTTGGACAGAGTATCCATCTTCTGTTGGGAACGCATCTCGTCCTCAACATGGATCTCTTGAAGTAGATCTCCCAAGCTAATGTCTAGCTTCTTTCTGAGCATCCTTGCATAGAATGTACTCCATCCAACAGGAAGTTTTGAGACGATCCCTCTAACGATAAACTTGTCGGGAAGGGGCATCTCTTCGTCTTCCAATTTCTGACGCACCTTCAGAAATTCTTTTACCTGTGGCAACATGGACTTCGCGTCCTCAAAGAGCAATTTGTGATATTTTTCAACCACAAACATCTTGCTCCTGTTCCTGTCTTCTTCATACAATTTTTCCACAGACTCCCATATGTCTCTAGCAAATTCCTTCTTCGAGTAGGATTCTGCCAGGGAATCCTCCATATCATTCAGGATGAGAAGCCTGCAGATGCTATTTTTCTTTCTCCATTTGGCTTGGAGTTTGGTAGCTGCATTGATTGCGGCAGTAGACCCAGTGTCTGAAACAGAAGGTTCTTCCTCCAACAGTACATGATCAACGTCTTTGAGTTGAAGAGTTAGACAAACCTTCCTCTTCCAGACTTGATAATGCTCTCCATCGAACTTTTCCAACTTGCAGCAGTCCGATTGGACGAGCAAAGCATTAATGCTTTCCATCTACAAGGATCCTGCTTTGAGATTGTTAGTCCCGGAGATTGACCAAAGATAGAAAAACTGATGCAATCGAGATCTGAGAGTCACACAAAAAAACTTTGCAGTAATCAAACTCAAGATCTACGATGATACAAAAAGCCAAAATAGCCAGATTATAATATAAAGGAGGGAAATAGAGAAGAGAAGATCTCTCGTTCTTCCTTGCAAACATGTTGCAATTGGGACAGAACGACTTACAATAATCTAGAGAAAGATGAGATGAAAAAAAGTTGCTGGGGTATCAAAACACCGTTGCTCAAAACAAGATTCGCCCCACACAAATTGCTTCCAGGAACCAGCAAGTTGAAGAACTTGTGGAACGCTAGAAGTCACCTCTGTTCTGACTCCTCGGATGGACTTACAATGGCGGCAGCAGCTCCCTCTCTCTCTCTCTCTCTCTCTCTTTTTTGACTTATAAAATTTGTTGTAATACACGAAGGAGGCCAGAAGAGAGTATATATAGAGAGATGGTGGAAACCCTAGCCGCCTCTTCAGTTATGGAAAGATTGAATCAAATTCCACAAAGATAGCAATGAAATTAATTCAAATCCCATAAAGATAGCAACAAAATTAATTCAAATCCCACAAAGATAGCAATGAAATTAATTCAAATCCCACAAAAAGTGGATCTGAATTAATCGTATTTAGTCAGTCTTTCCATAACTGATTGTAGCCTGCACAGTCAGCGGAGCCCTCCATGCGGTAGCAGCAGTAGCATCCTGGCCGCATGAGCCGCATGGTCTAAGTTCATGTCAGGTTTACTTATCATATCAAGAGCACTTGTCAGGAGTTCGCCTCGACGGGCCATTATCAAGATTATACATGTCATATCAAGTTTACTTGTTACTTGTCAAGAGTGCGCCTCGATGGGCCACTATCATGTCATGTCGAGATGGGGTCATGTTATCATGTTCAAGTCAAGATCAATACTAGCAAGTCATACTCATGCTCAACAAGTTATCAAGTCGGGTCGTCGTAAATTAGGCCAAGTACAAGACATATGTAAGATCACAAGCATGTGCAACAAGAACTATTAGAACATGTATGGGGGTAAAAGGCAAGGGGTATCATGGAAAATGAGTGGCGTTGGTCAAGTGGCACCAGGGAGGTAACAGGTGGCGCCTAGCCAAGTGGTGCCAAGGAAGACAGGTAGCGCCAGCTGGGCCAAGAGGCGCCAGGACAAGCTGGGTGCGCCTGGGCCAAGTGGCGCTAGGACGAGCAGGGTGCGCCTGGGCCAAGTGGTACCAGGGCGAGCAGGGTGCCTGGACCAAGTGGCGCCAGGGTGAGCAGGGTGTGCCTAGGCCAAGTGGCGTCAGTGGAGATAGGTGGCGCCAGGGACGCACACGCTAGGTTGCACGGCGCTAAAGAGCGCGGGCAACCAAGGGAACACGGTGCCAAGGGGCACGCGCGCATTGCTCATCTTCTCCTCCAACAGCCGAGAAGAGCTCAAAGAACTCATAAACTTCAAAATGTCATAACTTGCTCAAAACAAGTCAGAATCGGGACTTCCAAGGGTCTAAATTGTACAGAACAAGATTTCCTACAGCATGGAACGACTGGTTTTAGGAAATGCCAAGCTTTAATAGATCAAAATCAAGAAAAATAAGAAAAGATTAAAACTTCGATTTATAAAAATCTATCCATCAAAACCAAAATGCCAAGTTCTAAATAGGCTTAGAATCAAGTAAAGAAAAGGATGGAACAAAGAAACTTGAGATCTATCATGAAGTAAGTTGCACTTACCTAGGATTTCTTGGGTGTACATGTAGTTACTATTGTTTTTGCCTGAAGAAGAGCTTGATGGACTATGTCTTGAACCGGTCTTCTTGAACCAGATTTAGACAATAACACATATAGTACGCTAGAGGTACTTGGGTTTATCGAGTGGCATGTTTGGTTAGTCGTGCACACTTTTTCATATTCATGAGAGTTATCTAGGATCTCCATGTCCTACAGTTGCGGCCTTCACGACCTCTTATACAGATAAGCCCTCAAGGGTTGGTGATAGGAATCAACCATGTATATCATACTTGGACTTATTAAGAGTTAAAACTCACCATAACCATATCACACATGAACACTATCACCATAGGAATAGGATATCCATGTACACATGTACAGCCTCTTTGGTATTTATTTTAAGAGAATTTAATCTCAAGGTCAATGTTCCATAACAGTCACCTAGTCTAGCTTGTGTCTACCCATTGAACCGACTTCTTAGAATTTGTAGTCAGACTCGGTTGGGTTGCCACTGCTGGTGACTAAATTATGGGCTTAACCCCATCCCCCTCGATGATTCTAGGATAAATGTCCTAGATAGACCCTTCGTCAAGTGGTCTGCAAGGCTCTTTATCGATTTAAAGCGCAGCTGCAGGTTCTTATTCATCTTAGCATTCACAGAATCATGCTTTAGTAGTTTTATAACAGATTTATTATCACAGTTTATAGAAATTGCAGGAACAAAACTAACCAAAAAATGTATATGCATAATAAGGTTTCTAAAGCCATTCGGCTTCTGTACATGTAGTGTCCAAAGCTATCATTTCAGAGTCCATTGTACTTCTAGTAATGATAGTTTGTTTACATGATCTCCAGAAGATTGCAGCTCCAGCTAGGGTAAAAACGTATCCAGTAGTGGATTTCATATCATGTGAATCAGTTACCCAATTTGCATCTAAGTAACCCTCTATGATATCATGGTGTCTAGTATAATAAAGTTTATAATCTAGAGTACCCTTAAGATATCTAAATACTCTGTCCAATGTAGTCTAATGTGACTGGTTTGGGTTACTAATATATCTACTTAGTCTTCCAATAGCAAAAGCAATATCGAGTCTGGTCCTATTTGTTATGTATATAACTATCATTTGTGAATATCTATGTTGTTCTATAGGTGATCCTTTAATCTTCTTGAGAACAACATTACTGTCATAAGGAGTAAGGGCAGGTTTTTTGTCAAGAAACTCAAACTTTCTTACCATTTTCTTAATTGAATGTGCTAAGGATAGAGTATAGCCCTCTTTGCATTTGGACACTTGCATTCCTAGAATCAGGTTTGTTTCACCTAGGTCTTTCATATCAAACTGGCTAGATAAATAATTCTTAGTATTATTTATCAATTTCAGTGAAGATCCTAAAATAAGGATATCATCAACATACAAGCAAAAGATGACACAACTTTTATTTGTATTTTTAGAATACAAACATTTGTCATATTCATTTGGCACAAAACCAAATTCTAAAAGGACTTTGTCAAATTTGTTGTGTCATTGCGTGGGAGCTTGCTTTAGGCCATAAAAAGGTTTTACTAATCTACAAATCTCTTTTTCTTGACCTTTAGCAATGAAATCTTCAGGTTGTTCTATATATATTTTTTTTTCTAAATCACCATTTAGAAATGTTGTCTTTACATCCATTTGATGGATCAACATATCATGAATGGAAGCTAAGGCTAGAAGGATTTTAATAGAAATGATCTTAGCTACAAGAGAGTAGGTATTAAAGTAGTATAATCCTTTTTTCTGGGTAAAACCTGTGGCTACTAGTCTAGCCTTGTATTTCTCTATGGTACCATCGGCTCTAAGTTTCTTTTTGAAGATCCACTTACAACCTATGGGTTTACTACCTAAAGATAGGTCTGCTAAAAACTAAGTACTATTCTCCATAATGGAGTTGTACTCATTGTTAATAGTTTTTTTCCAGAAAGGGGCATCAGAAGAAGATATGTCTTTTTCATAAGTTGAGGGATCACCCTCTATCAAAAATGTGAAGAATCCTTCTCATAAATTCTTTTCAATCATTTCTCTTTTACTCTTTCTAGGTTCTATATCTTGTTCTGGTTGAGAACTTGATATTTGAACATGAGAACTAGTAGATGGAGTAAGAGATTGGTTGGAGGAAGATGAACAAGTTATATTCTTAAAGAAAAATATATTCTTAAAGTAAACTGCATCTCCACCTTCTATAATTATGTTATTAGAGATTTTATTTACTTCAGAATGGGTTACAAAAAATCTATTGGCATTATTATCTAGTTCATATCCTATGAACACAACGTCTACAGTCTTAGGTTCAATTTTTCTCTTTTTGGGTTCAAGAATCCCTATCTTAGCTAGATATCCCCAAACTTTTAGGTAATTAATCCTAGGGATTTGGCCTTTCCATAACTCATATGGTGTCTTATCATTATACTTAATGGGTATCCTATTAAGAATATAGCAGGCTGACAATAAAGTTTCTCCCCAAAGATTATCAGGGACACCTAAGCTGAGGAGCATGGCATTTACCATGTCTAACAGAGTGTGATTCTTCTTTTCAGCAACTCCGTTGGACTGTGGTGAATAAGGAGTAGTTATCTCATAATATATTTTATATTTTTCACAAAAATTAGTCATTTTATTTGAGGTATACTCTTCATTACGATCTGATCTAAGAATTTTAATCTTTCTATCTAACTAGTTCTCAACTTCAGACATATAGACCTTGAATTTGTCTAGAACTTCATCTTTGGTATTAAGAAGGTAGGTGTAACAATACTTTGAATAATTATCTATAAAAGTTATTCGGGTTAAAACCCTATTGGAATCAAAAACGTCACTAAGGATGAATTCTAGAAGTTCTTAATCCCTTTGGACAGATTTGAAAGGTAGTCTAGTATATTTGGCTCGAACACAAATCTCACATTTGTGTTTATCATCATAGGAGTCTTAGGAATAAGATCTAAGTCCATTATTCTTTTAAGAGATCCTAAATTCATATGACCTACTATGTCATGTCAAACATTTGAGGATTCAACATTTGTAATAAATAAAGAAGGATTTGAAATTTTATTCATAGTACTTAAAATAAAAAGACCATCATTTACAAAAAAACATTTATTAGCCTCCATTACAATTTTATACCCTGAGGCTACAAGTAGAGACCCACTAACAAGATTCCTTCTAACCAACAACACATGAAGCACATCATAGAAAGGTAAAAATTTTGACGATGTCATCTTCAGGTCTATTCTTCCTCTTCCTATAATCTGTGCCATTGAGCCATCTCCTTAGGTTACACCTCCTCCACCTGATTCTTGATAGTTTGAAAAACATGAGCGATCAAAGAAAACGTGAATATTAGGTCCGGAATCCAACCACCAGTCATTATAAGAGTAAGAAATATTGATTACAGGTTGATAGCTTATAGACCTGAATGAGCTAGACTATCCATTCAGAGTCATGTTAGCCTCTAGCTTGTCTTTCCCTTTGAAGGAGGTCTTGACAGGTTTTTTCTTCCTATGGAAACAGTTGATGGTCATATGGTTTGTTTTACCACATACAAAACAAAATATTCTCTGATCTTGAGTCTGACCAAAGTTTTTAGGTTTCTGAGGTTACTGGTGATGAGGGTTTTGGTGATAAGGATTTTGGTAATGAGGGTTTTGATGATGTGGTTGAAAACTCTACTTCTTTTTAATGAGTTTTTTTTGGATTTGAGATGGTGGTTAGACATGGATTTGCCATGGCTTTCTACAAGGTTTACCTTAGCTTTGGAATCAGACCTAGCTTTGGACTTTAACCTAAACTCTTCTTCCATTCTAAGTCTCTTTAGAGCTTGAGGGTATGTAAGAGTTTCTTGTAGATGGGTAAGATCCTTTGTCACATTAGACCAAGAAGGAGGGAGTTTGTCCATCAAGCATCCTATTTTATGCTTAGTAGAAAAGAATGTACCTTTGGCTTGAACATGCCTAAGGTATTCTTAGAATTTATGAATTTGGTCATTTATAGGTTTATTATCTACCATGACATATCTGTTGAATGTGGAGGAATATCTTTCAATTCCAGCATCATCACAACCAAATTCATCTTCCAACGCATCCTAGAGTTCTTTAGCATTAAAAAAATATGTCATAAAGAGACTCAGACATAGCACTTAAGATTCTATGGAAACAGTGATAGTCTATTTCCTTAGGGATCTTAGGTTTGGTGGAAGAAGATGACTTGATACCCCTATGTCAGACTCGGTTTCATCAGAATTATTTGTGATGGATGTGAACCCATCAATAGCCAAAATCAAACCTAAAGTGGTAAGCCAAAACTTTGTGTGGCTCTGACACCTCTTGAAGTAGGCACCAATGAATTTTGAAGGTTTGGCAGTGAAGGTTTCTTCCTTGACAGTCATGGTTCCTAAAAGTCTGCATAAATTATATTCACTCAATAAGGATGAATATTATTGTGGGACAATAGTTTGAATGATCTTGATAATCAACCTTTAAAAACTTTAGTCTTTTCAAGTTTTGATAAGGTTGGGTTAGCTGTAGGGGCCAGATTCCAGCAAGCGGAGGGACGCTTAAGAACTGGTCGCTTAGACGATTTATGTCTTGTTGACAGAAGGGCCCTTTCGACTTGTACCCAAACAAATCTCTACTTTTAAAAACTTTAGGATTTAAAAGGATTTGCAAGATAAATAAACTATTTTTTCTTTTTACTAAATTTAAATAATTTAATAACCCAAGACTAGAGATGTCACAAATGTATTCAATAATGTTTATGAAAGTAACAAATTTCAAAAATCAAAAATGAATATAGCAATTTTGGTCCTATGAAGTAACAAATATTATTTAACCAAAGGTAATAGATTTGTTACGAGTATGACAAAATTTGAAAGGTAGTAGATGGTTTTGGCTAGCAATAATTTGATGAGTACTTATCAAGAAATAATATGTGACAATGGTTTTAACAGTAAGCAAGTATAGGCAATTGTAAGAAAGTTTTGGTAAACAAATTATTAAGTATCAATAAACTTTTGCTAAGATAATAATAAAATATATGAAAGTTATTTGCTTAAAGTATCAACAAACTTTTGCTAAGACAATAATGAAATATATGAACTGAAATAGACAATTGTCTAGCAGTCTCAGTAACTATGGGTAAAGCAGACTGTTTGTTTGGTGTTACAGTAGGCAAACAAAAAAATTCTGTTACAGTAGGAAAAAAAAAGCTATAGTAGAGAATAATAAAATATATAAAAGTTGAGGACAGTATAGACAACAATGTACAAAAGTTGAAGACAATATAGAGAAGAAAACAGTGTAGATAACAAGCAAGTTCTTAAAAGTTCTACTGATTCACAACTCTCAATGGGCCACTCATATGTTCCTATATAAGTTCCTTCATATGATTGTGTATTGTGTGCTAAAGCATGTGGCAGGCGCAGAGGAATGACAACAAAAATGGACAAACCAGTCACGAAATGTAGCCTTGGATTACTAAGGATGCTCCAAGGATCTCTAGTTATAGGATATCACAATTCTTATGATCACCTATCATGTTCAGTTTATGTCTGCCTTCTCGAAAATAGAAGTGCACATAACATGATCATTTTTTAATAATGGTATCTGTTATTCCTGAAACAGATCGTTGATGGAATACTCGGTCACTTTGTGAGATGAAGGTGAAGACTCTGTTTCTTTGTGAAACTGAGTTGAAGATCCTCTTGGAGTGTTGAAGATCACCGTTGCTCAAAGCAAGATTCACCCTTCTGCGATCTGCTCACAGGAACCAGCAAGTTTGAAAGAACTTATGGAATGCTCGGTATCACCTCCTTTGTGAACTCGTTGGACTCCTTGGACTCCAATGGCAGTGGCCTCTCTTCGTCTCTTTAGTTTTAGTCAAAAATAATGAAGGCATGAAGAGATTATTTATAGAGTAGGGCTGAAACCCTAATCCTAAATTTGGCCTGCACACAGATTACAAAAAGATAGGAACAAATCATGGAAAAATTTAATTGAATTAAATTCAAACCCCACAAAAATGGATCTAATATTTGACTCGATCTTTCCATAACTGTCCGAATCCACCAATCAGCGCCTAAGCATTGCACAGGCGCACAGGTGCACAAACGCACATATGTGCAGGCATGTTAGCGCGCGGGCACGCAGACGCATATACGCACAGCGTGCAGACGCACAGGTATGCAAGTGCTCAGGCGCACTATCACGCGGACACACATACGCATAGCCCGTGCCTAGCCCCATGCCTGCCCATGTCCCAAGCCCATACGACTCGTGCATAAGACGAGCGCAACAATAACACACAAAGCGTCATACGCGATGTCGATGTGCTAAGTACAAAGTGTACCAACGAAGCGCCACTTTGCGTCCATGAGCCCGAGTCTGAGTCGCTAAGCCCCTTCGGAGCTTAGCTCCACAGAAAATAATTTCATGAGCATGACAAAAAGCATAAATTCTTCTTTATGGAGTTAACATTCTTTCCACTAGAAAAACACCCTCACATGCACCCATGTGCCACTCCATACCCTATATGTATTCTTTCTCCTCAAGCAAAGCTTTATATGGAGATACAATCCATTTGGTGTAGGCAATGTGGGACTATATTTCTAGTCACCAAGACAAAAAGCCAACAATCCTCCATATATCTCTATATACATGGGTTGAGCGTTCCCTAAAGTGACTATCATGCGTTAGGATATATGTCGTTACGACTTGAATCTTTCTGCATGGGTTAAATAACATCATGATATAAGAATGAACTAGGCTTTAAATTTTGTACCATAACCGTAATTTTTTCCACTCATATAATGATATCAACTGTGCTTTTGACTGCACATTGAAGGCCTTGTGACATCCGGGTTTTGGTGTATGTATCTTGGGTGTCTACAATATTTCCTCAGAAGATGGCCTACATCTCTATCCATGCACTTTAGGTGAGTTCTTTTAAAGAGTCTTTGGCATTGAGCCTTTTACTTCCTTATGCTGCTACGCTGCCATGACATAGCCTAAAGCCGAGGCATGCTTATGTGGTGTCATACCACTATAGCATAAGGCACAGCCTCTTTGTAGTGCCAAACTACCCAGCATGAAGCCTTTCGCTTCCTTGTGGTGTTATGCCGCCGTGATATGGCTCGCGAAGCCGAGGCTTTACCCTTTCTAGGTACCTTATGTGGTGTTACCCACTATAACATGAGGCCCAACCTCTTTGTAGTGTTGCCTCCAACTCTTAATTATACAGTATTAGGCCTATTTGCCTATGTGCGGAGCTACGTCGATGTGACTTAGCCCAAAGCCGACGCTTTACCCTCACTAGGTACCTTATATGATTTGATTCATTATCAAGGAACCACCAAGCATCACTTTTATCGGTATAACCCAAGAATATAGTCTTCATAGTCCTTGTTCCTAGCTTCTAAATCTTCAAATCCGAAAGCTTTACATACGCCAAACACCCCTACACTCGAATGACATTCAAGTTGCACTACAAAATTTTGTCAGATTAGCGATGTTACAAAATGTCGCTAATCTCGGTAAAAATGTCGCTAAGTAAATTTAGCGACGATTTGGGCGACGTTTCGGAAACGACGGAAAAAGATGTGTCGCTAAATGAGAAAACGTCGCAAACCGTCGCTATGGCGACGTACTTTAGCGACGTTAGTAACGTCGCTAATTAGCGACGTTTTTTGCGACGTTTAAACGTTGACGCTAATTAGCGACGTAAATAGAGACGTTATGGTGTGGTCGTCGTTTAGCGACACTGTTGCGACGTTTTGGCAACGACGTACTGACATCAGACTTGGTGACACGTGTTGCCACATCAGCATTTAGCGACGTTTTTAGTGACCTTTATTAGCGTCGCTAATATTTAGCGACATAAAATAACGTCGCTAAGAACGTCGCTAAATTAAAAATATATATAAAAAAAGTTCCAGAATGCAAATGGAGCTGGAGCCTGAGCCAAAATACAAAATACAGAATCCAATCCCTGGGTTCGCCGACCCCCTCGGTGGAACACTCAACACCGGCACGCACAATACAATCCAGAATATACAAAAAATATAAAAGAAAAATACTATCCGCAACGAACAATGTCAATATATAATATTCTCAACAAATAAAGTTAATATCCGCAAATACGTACAAAGTCAATATCCTTAACGAAAAAACTGAATATCCCCAAATACGTACAAAGTAAAAAAATATAGTCCAGTCAAAAAATGCAAAAACAAAACTGCTCATCGCCTGGAGCTGGAGCTGGACCTGGTGCTGGAGCCGGAGCTGGAGGAGGAGCGCCACCAGATGACTGCCGTCGCAACGTCAGGACCGTCTGATACTCCTCCGGTGACAACAAGTGGACGAGAATGTCCTCCCGTGCACCGCCGGATGTTGACGATGCTCCTGGCATACCAGCAGACGGTCGTTCTGTAGCTATCTCCTGGAGCAGCTGCATCTGCTCGACCAATCGCTGCGTAGCCTCCTGCGTAGTGCGGGTCATCTGTCGCAGCGCCTCCGTAGTCTACGCCAACCACTCAAAACGTGAGATGAGCACAGAATCATCTGTATGCGGCGCCCCCATCCTCTGCAGCATCTCGTCATGCAGAGCTGCGATCTACACATCGACACTCTACTGGTGGCGGAGCGACTCCTCAGTCTGTGCGGAGCCGGGCACACAAGTGGCGGTCGCAGAGGCCTATGACGCAATGAAGGCACCATAGGAGCCCGTACCATAGTACGTACCCCTATGCATGCCAACAACGGCCCTCATCCACAGCTCATCATCTGACTGAGCTGCAGCGGCCGGGGGCTGCTGGGAAGTGCTAGCACCATCTCCCTCTGACCGTGTCGGCCCGACCTCCCTAAGCCTCAAAAACTCGGCCTAGAAATAACATCTATATGAATTCTCACGTGGTCGCTAAAAATTAATATTAATGAACTAGCATTAAGTAAAACTTCTAAAATTTGGCCTTGAAATAACCTCTATATGAATTTTCTACATAACTAAAAATTAATATTAATGAATTAGCATTAAGAAAAACTTGCGTAGGTGTCCCGGGCCTTGTCGTCTACGAACCGCTCCCCCTTCATGTGCGTGGTGAGGAACAAGGTCACCATATTCGGGTCTTCTCCCGATTCAACCTGTTACAAAATTATTATATGATTTCTCAGTTAAGTTGAAAGAAATATATTACTATAAAGTATTAATTATGGGTATACGGTGAGATACGTACCATATGGGTGAAGAAATCCATGATGGACCGTGAACCACCACACCACTGCGACCCCGCCTGTCACGCTCTTTTAGACTTCGTGGACTTCACCTTGTAGGCTTCCTCCTCGAATATCCTATTCATTACCGCCCAATCGGCGGCAGAGATCCAACCCTGAATAGGCTCTCCCGGCGGTCGTGATCCTTCTGGTCGAGGATTGCGTCCCTAATGAGCTTGCTGGCGACGCTGAAAAATATAGCCTCGATAGCAACGGCACGGTGGGGACGAAGGAAGTAAGTCCGCTGAAAAAATCATAGAAGTACGTAAGTTATAACATAACATACTAAATGTTAAAAGTAAATAAACTTTTACGTACCAAAAAGTCCTCAAACCAGAAGGGCGGCTCTCGCTTCGAGTCTCCCCCGCCGCCGTGTCTCCCCCCTCGCCCGGTGGCGCCTCCGCCGGGTGAGGGCCCCGAGGCCTGCCCCCTCGGGCAGAGCGCTAGGCCTACCCTCCCCCCCCACGCGTCTCGGGCCCCATGCCCCTCCAGCGCACCCCTCGGGCCTCGCACGCGCGTAGGTTGCTCCCCTCGGGAGCCGCGTGCGTCTGCCACGTGCCCCCCTCCCCGGGTTCCGTGCGTTTTCAATTTTTAAACTTTTATGTTTCGTGTTTTGGTCTCCTGCATGGGACAGGATGTTGGTTCTGTGTTGTGTGTTTTGGTCTCCTGCGTGGGACAGGGTGTTGGCTCTGTGATGTCTGTTTCAGTCTTCCTTTCAATAAAATTTCCTTTGAGAAAAAAAACCATAAGGCCTTCTTGTCGGCTGGGACATCCCTCCAGTTGATCCAGGGTCCCCCGTAGTTCTGTCGCAGGAATGTACCCAGCGACCGGTGTACGAAGAGGGATGATACCTGTAAAATAGAAATTAAAATTTATTAAACAAGTTTATAATAAATTTAATATAATTAAATGCAATAATTTTACTTACCGCCTGGTCCGAGTACAAGCCTAATTTTCTAACCTCAGATCCCCCTCCGGGCGACACGGAGGATCTGTCTCAAATGGGAGCTGTACTATGCCCCTGCCCTACCCCCTGCCCCTGCCCCAGCCCCTGCCCGCAGCCTGTCCCTCATCCTTGCCCTCGCCCTCGGCGTGGGCCTCGCCATCGCCCTCGACCTCGACGTGGGCCTCGGCCGCGGCCTGCTCCTCAGTAGTGGGGTCGACCTCTGGAATACTCGACGGTACTGGCTGCATAGAAGAAGAAGGCCCTAGCCTCGAACTGCTAGAGCATGGTATGAAGACACTGCCGGCGACTAGACCGCTAGTGCATACTGGAGTACGGAGGGATGAGGAGTCGGTAGGAGAAGTGGTAGATGGAGACTATCGGTGTCGTCGACTCCCACCAGCACTGGAACCAAAGGATCCACGTCGAGCCATATTTGAAAAAATACAGAAGTATACCATACTACATCTGAAAAAATAAAAGTATACCATACTACATCTGAAAACATCGCTAAGTAAACCATACTACATCTGAAAAAAATAAAAGTAGACTATACTACATCTGAAAACATCGCTTATTAACGTCGCTAAAACAAAAGTAAACTATACTACATCTGAAAAAATAAAAGTAAACCATACTACATCTGAAAACTAAACATATTCAATCCTCTTCTGAAAATTTATCTTGTTCCTCTTCCTCTTCCTCTTCCTCTTCCTCTTCACTTCTATCAACTTCCTCTTCTTCTTCTGATACTTCTACCTCTTCCAATTGATGAAACATGTCATGAGAAACTTTCGTTGAGTCCACATCGTCAATATTTGTAATAAGAGGTAGTTCGTCTTCCTGATAAGCAATCTCATCGACATCGAAGGTATTCCGAGCTTTAGTCTTACAGACTGTCCACCAATCTGATCTTCCGGCTCCTCGTTTTGGATAGCTGGTAAAGTAAACTAACTGAGTCTGGCTCGCTAGAACGAACGGCTCATAAGCTTGATATCAACGGCGATAATTTATGTCAACAAGACTATGTTTGTCAACTCTCCAACCTCGACCTTGGATCGGTTCGAACCACTCACATCTGAACAAGACGATCTTACAAGGTTCTATAGCATAATTGTATGTCAGTTCCACAATCTTCCGTAAGACACCAAAGAAGTCGTTGCCTGGATCGACGTCTTTGTAGTTTGAAAATTTTATGTGTAACGCCCCAGTCCCAAAATACGTAGGACTTGGTACATCGACATGCCAGCTGTATACATACGAAGTATACTCCAATATATGAAAACCTCGTATGAATACATAAGCTATAAAATGCAGTAAACCAAGAGTAATCTAACCTCATCCACAAATAAAGAATAAAGATATCATATAATCAATTGTAATAAGTCTTCATACAATACGATGGGCGGAGACAAATCCACTACCAACAAGTAAGGAAAAATATACATGGAAATGGAAATGATTTGGCGGGAGTAGCAAAGAAAGACCCAAGACACGTCATCTCCGAATGAATAGAGAAGATCGTGACCTCGGCTTGAACACCTGCAATATCACAGAAGCACACCTGGAGAGATAACCAGGTCCTCGAAGGGACGTAACAAGATACATAAAGAACATGCCACATAACTGAATATATATACCATGTCATAAATCACAAGTAAAGTAAATAGTACCACTCATAACAAGATCCAATACCTCATCATCGAAACAGTGGACTACCCCTATAACCAAACAAGGACAAGGGGTAGTACACTATACCGCGATGCGATATTATCCCGAGCTTCAATTGGAACGGGGTGATATGACATTGACGAGGGTTACCTAACCATCTAATGTGTTTATGCAGTAAGAACAAACCTTCAACGCATGGGCATTCTGGCTCAGTAGCAGTAATCTCAGGTATGGTCCCATCAGGATACCAGGGACCTCAAAGCATAACATTTATCGAATGTCAGAGGCCAGCAGTAAATCAGATATCAGGATCCAGGACCGTATCTCCTATGGAGATAACCGGCAATAGGGAAGTGCATACTTGGCCCATACGTTAAAGAACTTTTCTTCCACCCAATGCCTAACAGAGTCACATCCATGACTCATATACCTCTACTAACTGCTAAGTCTCCTAACATGCCTCTATTAGCAGTTAGCCCTAACGCATGCGCATGGGGGATCAGCCCACACGCAAGAACCTCTACATGCTACTCATCTCACACATCCTCGTGGTACAACTGTGTCAAGGTATATGCAATACACTACAAACGGTAGTCTCTTAACTCTAAGTCCACATGCAATCAAAGGATAATAACAAAGTATATCTAATATCACTGAGCAGACAATAAATCAAGAACGGTAAGAACTGGAAATAAATGAACAGTGATATGTAATGAAATGCAAACTGAATATAAATAGTATAATGGCAAGGTATCTTGCCTGAGGTTATGTGCAAAAGAGAATAATCCAGTAGCTCGAACAGACAAATGAACGAAGCAAAAAAAGCCAAATCCCGCAGATGACACCGGATGCAGCAACAAACATCACGAACGAGTTTGGAATATAAGATATGCCTAGGAAATGCCTGTCCAAAAGTTAAATTTTGGAACAGGAGCAAAATTGTAATTTTGGGTCAAAACGATGTCCGCCGTTGGACCCACTTTGCACCGAAATGCGCTCCAGAACCTACGATCTCTAAAGTCATCAAACTACATGTCTACGGATTTGTTATGATGAGACGAACCCAACGATATGTCAAATTTTAGATTCCGGTGGGCTGTGCACAAAATCGCCCATTGAGTATGATTGTGGGCCCGCTAAAATGGCGTCCCGATCAACCTTCTCAGAATTGAACCAAACTTGGCTCACAGGACCAAAAAAATATTTTGAGTTCAATGGCGCAAGTTTTGTCGCGATTTGATGAGTATACAAAAAGTTGTGACTTAATTTACAAAGGGTCGATATGGGGGTATCTCGACGGATACGCACTGATTTCGTCGCGCACATACAACGAAATCGAGTTCCGACAGTTCCCACACGTTGACAACATCCATACGCGTCTTTCGATGCATATAGTGCGCGACCACATCGTCCGATTTGTCGGGACGTACGCCGTATCGAGTGTTTTTTTTTCTACTTTTTGAAAACAGAATTTATAATTTTTCGTAAAATTTTAACAACATGTAACCTTCTACATACTAGATGAAAAGTTAATCCAGAAGGTGTGTTACAAACTCGGTTATGTTGTCTTTGACTGTCTTTAATTAGTTTCTACAAAGTTCTATTGTACAGAACAAAAATTGGCCGACAAGTTGGTGTTTTACAACAGTTTTTAATATTCAGAAAAGTGGTTTTTCTCCAACTTCGTCTCGATTTTTCGAGCAAGTTGGATAGCCATGTCAAAATCCACCAGGGTGATCTTGAAGAGGGTCATGTGGGCTTTCTACACGAATTTACGGATCTAAAAGCGGATTTAAAATGAGGCAGATATCGATCGGGGAAGTGGGATACATTAAAGTAAAAAACTGTTGTTGTTGTCGTCGTGACGACCGGGAGACGGGACTGCTGTCACTCCGGCGAGGTTGGGCACGCACGCCAAGGAGAGGGAGGAGGATGGAGGATAAAAGAGGAGAAAGGAGGAGGAGATTAGGGTTTTTCTTTTGAGAGTTAAATATATGTGAATATATGTGTATATATATGTAATGGGGTTAGGGGGTTCGGCCTCTACAAGGCTCACAAGTGCTGCTACTTGCTTTAAGGGGTCGGCCAAGCTTCATGGGCGCACAATGCAATTGTGTTGCCACTCTTTTGCATGCATGTGTATGTGTGGTTGGTCGGGTGGGGCCGACCACCCATTATGTTTTTTTTCTTTTTTTTTCTTTTCTTATCTTTTTAAACCTTTTATATATTTATAACCATGTATATATATATATATATATATATATATATATATATATATATATATATATATATATATATATATATATATATATATATATATATGCATATATCCATAAATTTCCACCATAAATCTTATTTAAAAATTTAAATACCAAATTAAATATTATCTACCCAATTATTTAATATATTTAAACATATCTACATATATATAAAATTCAAATCACAATAAATCAACTAAAAATAATAATAATATATCTATAGAATAATCATGTTTATTAAATATTCGCAAAATAAATTTTAATAATAATAAATTAATGAAATCTTTCTAATGGGTGAACTTATACCGCACACCCTTATCCGGGTCCAAAAATTTGTACAAATATTGCACGATATTATTTAATAATAAAATACCAATAATAGTACGAATAATTAAATAATTAGAAATTGCACATAAAATTCTAAAGTAATTTAGAAAATATTTGTATATACATAAATATGCCTACATGGCCATATTTGGTCACACTACATGCTTACATGGGCTTAAATTGGTTCGGGCCCAATTCGGACTGGTTTGGACAAACCGGGTCATCTAAAAATTAATATATAAAATAATATCTAAATAAAATATTTTAAATGCGTTATTTCACAACTCGGCCTGGTTTTCCTAGTTCGGACTGAACTATGGCTAGGCCTCCCACGACATGGCTAATATACTGGTCAAAGCACGCTGCTACATCTTTCGTGCCAAAATTTATGGTCGCCTTGTACTCAAAACACAAAAATGGCATAAATTGTACAAATTAAATTTGAAGTCTAATAAAATAATAAAAAATAATTAAAAAATAGGGATTTTACATCCTACCCAACTTACAAGAATTTTGTCCTCGAAATTTAAGATTAATAGGGTAGATAGAGTTGAGGGATAGGAAGAGTTCGTCAATACCAAAATGCAATTAAATTTTGGAGGAGGCGATAAAACGGCGTTCAACACCACCATGCAATAGAAAATTGTGGAGTTGATATATACAAAATATATCATGGTTATGGAATTGAATAAGGGTTTCTAATGAAGGTAGCAAAATTTTGAATATCCAATTTTAGAGAACAGTAAGGAATTGAGTAGGCCAAAGAGAATAAATTAGACATTTAGGAGATGTGATTCCTTAAGGGAGAACTGGATACTAATCGTCTTGGTCGAGGGTTTGATTAAGTGATGATTAGAATCACTCTCGTGCGTTCAAGAGGGGTTGGAAGGGCAAAATGAAATTTCTAGGATTTGAGAGAATAAGAGTTTAATGTGAGGATATATCCACATGAGTTGGTCGGTGGCTATCTAAATTCGTGTTGAAATAACTGATAGGAAAATAAAAGGTGATATCTTGCATCTATCTATCATGTACAGTGTCTGGTCTTTCTAATATAAGTAAAGTAAAAACAATAAAGAGTTCAAGAACGATGCTATCGAGTATGAATACGTGGTTCATAGGCGACAAAAATAATTCAAATGAGAGTTGTCAATGCTGTCGCGGATGACATTCTAAGGCAGGTTTAACTATGTCTCCATCCGCATAGAATAAGAAATGATAAGCGAACCAAAGTGCAATAGGTTGATCAGACCAACATACACCGGTTCTGATTAGATAATATGTTAGTGGGTGCACCCAATAAAATATGTCATGATCAAGCTTGATAACGAAATAAGCTTGCAAAACTGAAGCTACATTAGCAGCATGAGATAGTCAAAATATGCGCAAGGGAGGTACTGATGTCACGCCCCAGAACCAGAATACTGGAGAGCGGGGGAATGACTCAACCAGCTACGTATTACGGGTAGATGAATACCGTATAATACGATCAATGCTGTCTAAAAGACGAGGGGGTGCATACTACATGAAAGTCTCTCTATGGTCACTTCACATCTATTGTCTCAATCATTCAAACAAGAAACAGTAATAGAGAACATGTAAGATAAAGCAGTAAGGCGTCCCAAAACGCTCTGTCAAAATGTTCTTGATATCTGGCTTTACAAAACATAGCCAGATGGTATAGCAAGTATACACAATTGTTATCAGCTGCAGTCTGACTTAATTACAATTATGTAAAAGTAAGTACAAGACAATCCGACTTACATGTCGGTGCCAAACGGCTAAGTATAAAGGTAAATAACAAAACGAGCGGTGAAGTAAGGAACCCACTCGAGTCCTCCTGCAATCATTCCTCTAGTGTTAACCATCCTGGAGGTAGAAGTACGCTGGATCCTCGGGAACCGACTCTAAATCTGGCTATGCAAAACCAGAGAGGTTAGACCTCTAATAGCAAGTACCGCAAGGAAGCACGACATGAGAACTAAAACCAGTAATGAGAAATATAATAATAGATCTCTGCTTTCCACTAGGATTCATATCACATCACAACACTTCGAACCAACCTCCTAATCAAATAAGGACAGAAGTTGGCCCGTCATGTCCTGACATTCTGATCATCCCAGTTAGGTAACAGAGTAGTACAGTACACAAACAAATCATCTTGAACGGCCAATCAAATCCTACGGCTTGTTATTTTGAGTCCCAAGTTATCCTGGAATTTATGCAATAGGGATTCCTCAGTTCTTACTATGTGCGAGCAAGGCTAGTCTATCCAGTGAATCATGTGCGCCATGCATGAATTAGACGAGTCCTAGCAGGACGCCCGTCATCAATATACAATATACAGTAATAATATAAGCAGATACTGTTTCCTGCCCGTGTGGCAGGTTTACAGTATCTGTGGGGACCAGCCGGCCCGTCGGGTACTACTCGTCCCAAGGGAGCTGCCATGTAAGAACTCGAGAATCCATTCTCTCCATGCAGTCATTATTTTATTTAACTTAATAGTCCCTATGTTGAGTGAAATCCCATGCCGTGGATCATGGTCATTCAAATGAGTACTTTCGTGCGAGGTACGATATGCACAACTCTACAACGATACCAGTACGGTTAGGTTGTAGGTCTTACATAGCGTAATGCAACAATCAAATCTAACTACGGTAATCATGCCTTGACCATAAAGTACACATGCTTCTTTTGTAGGAAATAAATAAGTAAATAAATAAATAAATAGATTGAAGCCTGCATGTGTACGTATGTCAATATTCGGGATCAGCAGGTCGATTACAATAGTTCATAACATGAACGTGTCTCATTCATTCAATTCAATAAGACGACTAGCCAGTCCCTTAGTTCCGACTAGGAACGCATGATTAATTTAGTCAAGATAACCATTATTATCAATGGTAACAAGGCATGAAAGTCAATTAGCATTAAACAGGGGTCGAGTCTATAACTCTCATGGTTAAGTCCCAGTCATACTGGGTATCCCAAAAATCAATCGGGACACAAGGCACATTCCACATAACAATTGATATTAACAATATTATCATATCATGATTTTATCGAGTTTATGTCAAAAGGCGTAAGGATATAAAATGGATGTTAAATATCTAATAAAATATCAATATACAGGGATATAGAAGATCCAGGGGAAGTAGGGTCAGGTCTAGTTGCGCCTAAACACTCAAGTCAGACTACGCTCAAGTCAGCGTACGCTCAGGTCAAGCTACGCTCAAGTCAAGCAGCGTATGAACTCCATACGACCCCTAGTCACCCAAGTGAGCGTATGCAAGACATACGCTCCAAAAAGGCAGCATATGAATCCCATACGACTCCTCACTATCCAAGTGAGCGTATGCAAGTCATACGCTCCAAAAAGGCAGCGTATGGACTCCATACGACTCCTGACCATCCAAGTCAGCGTATGCAAGTCATACGCTCCCAAAAGGTAGCGTATGAAATCCATACAACTCCTGACCATCCAAGTCAGTGTATGCAAGTCATACGCTCCCAAAAAGGCAGCGTATGGACTCCATACGACTCTTGACCATTCAAGTCAGCGTATGCAAGTCATACGCTCCCAAAAAGGCAGCATATAGACTCCATACGACTCCTGACCATTCAAGTCAGCGTATGCAAGTCATACGCTCCCAAAAAGGCAGCGTATGGACTCCATACGACATACGCTTCCAAAAGGTAGCGTATGCAAGACACACGCTTCCTAAAAAGGTAGCGTATGGACTCCATACTGCGCTGCCCTAAAGAGCGTGCACAGCTCAGTGACGCAAGCTAAAAAAGCTAGCGTACACTACTCACTGTCTTCTCCAAACAGCAAGAACTCCATGGTTGTACCCCAAAGCTTCAAAAGTCCATAACTTGGTCAAAACAAGTCCAAATCCAACTTTCCAAAGGTCAAAATTGGGTAGAATAAAACTCTCTACAACATAGAACCATCAAAACTTGAAAACAAAGAAGTTTGATAGATCAAAACCACCAAACTCCAAAAATAACTTATTTCTAGATCTACAAAAATTAAGACTTCGAAATAAAAAATGCCAAGTTCTAAACTCTCTTAGGATCTTGCGAGGAAGATAAATGAACTACAAAAACATGGGTTCTCATGGGGAGCAAGTTGTACTTGCCTACGGTTTGGTAGGTGGAGAGAGTAATGAAGAAGAAGAAGAGGAGTAATGGTGAGAATGTGAGTTTATGAAGAGAGAGAAAGAGATGTAAGCTTTAAATAGAAAAGGGGTAGTAGGTGGGAGTTGGGCCGGGTTGTCCACCACCAATCCGAACCCAATAAGGCCGAACCAAATAAGCAAGACTAAAAGCAGGGAATAAAAGAAGAAAGAAAATGCAGAAATAAAAATTGCAGGAAATAAATTAACATGGAATTTAAAGAGCAGATAATTAATTAACATGAAAATTTCAAAGGAATTTAAATACAGAATACTACATGATAAATACTAAATAAATACTCATGAGTTGTACATGTATAAAAATACGTATTCCGGGAACGGGGAGTGACATCTCTACCCTCCTTAGAAAAATTCCGTCCTCGGAATTTCAAATCCAAGCAGGATAGAAACATCGGGGCTAAACTAATCTAAGTACAAGCAATTTAATCAAGCAATCATTTTACAATGTCCATAGCAAGTAACATATATGTAAATCCATCAATCTACGATATCAAGCAATTCTACCCATAAGGTGATAAGTATGAGGAATCAAGACAATCAGGTACACAGAAAAAGATATACCTTGTGAGTCAAACAGGTATGGATACCGTGATCGGATATCATCCTCACGTTCCCACGTTGACTCTCCCAAAGAGTGATGACCCCAAGCAACTCGGACAAGGTTAATTGTTCGGTTCTTGAGTATCTTCTCCCTTCGGTCCAAGATGGACACAGGTTGTTCCTCGTAAGACAGGTTAGTACCAACAACCAGTTCTGAATGATCGAGGATATGGCTGGGGTCCGATACATACCTTCACAATTGAGATACATGAAATACGTCATGCACCTCTCGTAACGAAGGTGGAAGTGATAAACGATAAGCAACATCGCCTACCCTATCAAGAATAACAAATTGGCCCACGTATCGTGGACTCAACTTCCCGCGAACGCCAAATCTAATGATCCCACGGGTAGGTGAGATCCGCAAGAACACGTGGTCCCCAACAGAAAACTCTAGCGGCCTACGATGCTGGTCCGCCCAATGACGATGCCGATCCTGTGCAACACGAAGTCGCTCTCTAATTCCCTTAATCACTTCAACCGTCTGGATAATCATTTCTGGGCATAGCATCTTCCTTTCCCCGATATCGTCCCATGCTAGTGGCGATCTACACTTCTTACCATATAGTGCTTCAAACGGCGCCATCTGGATACTGGCTTGATAACTGTTGTTGTATGAGAACTCAACTAAGTGCAGGTAGCTTTCCCAAGATCCTCCAAAATCCAGAGTGCAAGCTCGCAACATATCTTCCAAAGTCTGAATTATCCTTTCTGATTGCCCGTCCTTCTGCGGATGGTAAGCCGTGCTAAATCTTAACTTGGTACCCAGACTATGATGTAAGCTCTTCCAAAAATGTGATGTAAAGCGAGTATCTCGATCTGACACAATACTGACAGGGATTCCATGCTGCCTGACTATCTGTTGTATGTACAACTCTGCCAACTTTTCTGTAGATTGTCCCACTCTAAAAGGAAGAAATTATGCTACCTTCGTAAGCCGGTCTATTATCACCCAAATAGTATCCTTACCACTTGGTGATCTCGGTAAACCGGTCACAAAGTCCATTGTAATATGCTCCCATTTCCATTCTGGGATAGGAAGCGGTTGCAATAACCCTACTGGCCTCTGCTGTTCTGCCTTCACCTGCTGACGTACCAAGCAACGGGAAACAAATCTAGCTATCTCTCTCTTCATTCCGTTCCACCAGAAATGCTGCTTGATATCTTGGTACATCTTGGTCCCTCCAGGATGTACAGAATACTGGAAACTGTGAGCTTTTGCCATAACTTCCTGTCTGATATCTCCAGTAGGTATACATAGACGTGATCCAAACCTAAGCGTACCATCTTCGTGGATTTGCATCTCCTTCCTGAGTCCTGACACATATTCTGCCCTAAGCTTCTGAATCCTTGGGTCCTGTGCCTGAGCTGCCTTGATCCTGTCTACAAAGTCAGATTGGACTTGTAGACTAGTTAGAACTCCTACATCACTAGGAAACATAACTTCGATGCCCATCTCCTGAAGGTCTTCTAAGATATGCTTCTGTGTTGTCAACATAAATGTGCCGCCTCTCCTGCTGAGAGCGTCTGCTACCACATTAGCCTTGCCTGGGTGATACTGAAGCTCCACGTCATAATCCTTGATCAACTCCAACCACCTTCTCTGCCTCATGTTTAGTTTCTTCTAAGTAAAGATGTACTTTAGACTTTTATGATCTGTGTACATCTCCACTCGGTCACCATATAAGTAATACCTCCAGAGCTTCAGAGCAAACACTACTGCTGCTAACTCCAAATCATGAATTGGGTAATTCTTCTCGTGGTCCCGAAGTTGCCTAGATGCGTACGCTATCACCTTCCCGTGCTGCATGAGGACACATCCAAGTCCTTTACCTGACGCATCACAATATACAGTAAAACCCCCGGGTCCAACTGGCAATGTAAGAATAGGCGTTGATATCAACTTCTGCTTCAAATTCTCAAATAATGACTGGCATTCTGCCGACCAAATGAATGGCACATCCTTCCGTGTCAAGCGGGTCATGGGTGCTGAAAGTCTTACAAAATCTGACACAAACCTTCGATAATATCCTGCCAATCCTAAGAAACTCCGTACATTAGCTACGGTCTTGGGTACTGGCCAACTCTCTACTGCTTCTACCTTCTTGGGATCCACTGCTACTCCAGCTCCTGATACAATATGACCCAAAAATGAAATGTGATCCGTCCAGAACTCACACTTGCTGAGCTTGGCATACAACTGGTTCTCTCTCAGAACCTGCAACACTTTTCTGAGGTGGTCTTCATGCTCCTCTTCACTAGCAGATTATACAAGAATGTCGTCGAGAAACACCAGGATAAACTGATCTAAGTACGGCATAAAGATGCGGTTCATCAAATCCATGAATATAGCTGGAGCATTGGTCAAACCAAACGGCATTACTAAGAATTCATAATGCCCATACTTCAACCTGAATGCTGTCTTGGGAATATCTTCCTTCCGAACCCTCACCTGATGGTACCCTGAACGAAGATCTATCTTGGAGAAGACTCTGGCCCTGCTCAACTGATCAAATAAGTCGTCGATCCTGGGTAGTGGGTACTTATTCTTTACTGTTGCCGCGTTAAGCTTCCTGTAGTCGATACACAATCTGGATGATCCATCCTTCTTTCCCACAAGTACCACTGGTGCTGTCCATGGCGATATACTGGCTTGGATAAACTTCTTCTCCTTCAGTTCCTCTATGTGCTGATATACCTTGGCCTGCTCTGAATCCGCCATTTTGTAAACCTGATCTGATATCGGTTTAGTCCCAGGTGCCAATTCTATACTGAACTCAATATCTCTAACCGGTGGCAGACCTGGAAGTTCTTCGGAAAATACGTCTAGAAATTCTTCAACTACCTTCGGAACCTGAACTTCTTCCATTGCTGTTACTACTCCCTGCTCTTGCTGAGTTGCCTCTGATCTGACTAAGGTGAATCTCTTCATGCCTGGAATATCAAAAGATACACTCCCACTACGACAATCTATTGTCGCATGACTGTCTTTCAGCCAGTCCATGCCTAAGATAACGTCGAAATTTCCAACAGGAAATTCTATCAACTGGGCGGGTAAGAAATGCCCGCAAACTACAACACTACACGCTAGAATAACTCTACTAACTCCTACGAGCCCATTGCCAGTGAGTATATTCAACCTCCCTGGCAATACCTCGAACTCCATTCCTAGCCGTGTCGCAAATTGTGCAGATATAAATGAGTGTGATGCTCCCGAATCAAACAATGCTACTGCGGGATATGAGGCGACGAGAATGTTACCTGCCACGACATCTCCCGACGCTAATGCCTCTTCTAAGGACAGTGTGAATGCCTGCCCTCGACCTCCTTGCTGGTTCCCATATTGCGGCCTAGCTTGGTGCTGCTGCTGGCCCCTTCCCTGATGATGCTGGGGTGGTCTATGCTGGTGTTGCTGCATCGGCGGTCCCTGCTGCCGAAATATCTGAGCATGCGACATTAACGGGCGCTGTGCCAACGGTCTCACTACTACCGCTGGTCCTCGATACTGCCCTGCCCCTGGTGCTGGCAGAGCAGGAAACTGCTGCACTAGTTCTCCTGACCTCGAATTCATGGGACATGTGGTAACCCGATGGTCTGGATTTCCACATATCAGACATAGTCCATTCAATGTCCGACACACATCTCTAGTGTGTCCCATCTTTCCATAATAAGTGCAGCCTGCTGGGGGTTGCTGGGTCTTCTTCTGTTGCTGCTGTTGCCTGGGTGGTGGTGCTGGCCCTCGCATTGCCACATCGTGAATGCGAATGCCAAGGGATGGTGCTGTTGTTCGGGGCACTACTCCCCCTCCTCCTTCAATCTGACTGTGGGATCTCTTCTGACCTCCAGTCCTTGTCGCAAGCCTCTGAATGGTGATTTCATGCCTGCGAGTTACCGTCAATACTTCATCAAAAGTTTGGTAGTTGTGTCCCTCTATCAATTGCAAGAGCTCAAGATGAAACCCTTGCTGGAACCTCATCGCCCTCTGGCGCTCCGTTGCTACCATCTCTGGGCAAACCTATTCAATCTGCAGAACTCCGCTGCATAAGCATCTACAGTCTTGCCAGCCTGTCTGAGGTTGATAAACTTCTGTTGTAGCTCAAACTGCGCCACAACTCCATAATACTTCGTCTTGAACCTTGCAGTAAAATCGTCCCATGCAACTGGACGTCTGATGCCTACTTCCTCTGCTTCCCACCAATCACGTGCGAGATCCTGAAGTAACAACTTCACTAGATCCATACGTTCTTCTGCCGGCACCTTAGCGGCTGTCAGAATAGCCTCAATATCCTTAAGCCATACATCTGCTGAGATGGCATCCTCCGTGCCCTCGAAACGACGGAGGTTGTACTTGCAAAACCGGGCTGACGCTCCTGAATCTGTCCTTGCCCCTCTTTTCAATGTCGTCTTTAATCCTTGGTTGAGTAGTACATTCTGCTCTTGCAACTGAGCGTGCATGCGCTGCTGGGCTAACATCTGGTGTTGCTGAGTAGCCATCATCCCTCTCATGATCTCCAGAAGGGCTGGTGTGTCCAATTCCACAGGAGTAGGTGGAACTATTGGTGGTGTTGGAACCTCCGGATACTGCGGTCCAATCGCTGGTTCTACGATCACCTCTTCTTGAATAGCCTCATGAAGTAGTTCTGACCCTTGTTGCTGACCAACCTGGTCAGGTTGTCCATGCTGCTGTCCATGTTGTTGCTGTCCAGCTCTGGCAGATACGGACGAGGTGCCCCTAAGAAAAGGGACAAGAGAACAATCAAATGACCGGACATGAAGGATCAATGAAGCCAAAGGATATGAGAAGGTCAAGCTAGGATTGAGAACAACGAATCATGAGATCAAGGGGGAACATGTGTGATTGAGACATCCTAAAATCAAAATACCCCACAAGTCTGAAATCAGACCTGCATGGGCCACCACTAAAACCTTGTCACGCCCTAGAACCAGAATACTGGAGAGCGGGGGAATGACTCAGCCAGCTACGTATTACGGATAGATGAATACCGTATAATACGATCAATGTTGTCTAAAAGACGAGGGGGTGCATACTACATAAAAGTCTCACTATGGTCACTTCACATCTATTGTCTCAATCATTCAAACAAGAAACAGTAATAGAGAACATGTAAGATAAAGCAGTAAGGCGTCCCAAAACGCTCTGTCAAAATGTTCTTGATATCCGGCTTTACAAAACATAGCCAGATGGTATAGCAAGTATACACAATTGTTATCCGCTGCAGTCTGACTTAATTACAATTATGTAAAAGTAAGTACAAGACAATCCGACTAACATGTCGGTGCCAAATGGCTAAGTATAAAGGTAAATAACAAAATGAGCGGTGAAGTAAGGAACCCACTCGAGTCCTCCTGCAATCATTCCTCTAGTGTTAACCATCCTGGAGGTAGAAGTACGCTGGATCCTCGGGAACCGGCTCTAAATCTGGCCATGCAAAACCAGAGAGGTTAGACCTCTAATAGCAAGTACCACAAGGAAGCATGACATGAGAACTAAAACCAGTAATGAGAAATATAATAATAGATCTCTGCTTTCCACTAGGATTCACATCACATCACGACACTTCGAACCAACCTCCCAACCAAACAAGGACAGAAGTTGGCCCGTCATGTCCTGACATTCTGATCATCCCAGTTAGGTAACAGAGTAGTACAGTACACAAACAAATCATCTTGAACGGCCAATCAAATCCTACGGCTTGCTATTTTGAGTCCCAAGTTATCCTGGAATTTATGCAATAGGGATTCCTCAGTTCTTACTATGTGCGAGCAAGGCTACTCTATCCAGTGAATCATGTGCGCCATGCATGAATTAGACGAGTCCTAGAAGGACGCCCGTCATCAATATACAATATGCAGTAATAATATAAGCAGATACTGTTCCCTGCCCGTGTGGCAGGTTTACAGTATCTGTGGGGACCAGCCGGCCCGTCGGGTACTACTCGTCCCAAGGGAGCTGACATGTAAGAACTCGGGAATCCATTCTCTCCATGCAGTCATTATTTTATTTAACTTAATAGTCCCTATGTTGAGTGAAATCCCATGCCGTGGATCATGGTCATTCAAATGACTACTTTCGTACGAGGTACGATATGCACTACTCTACAACGATACCAGTACAGTTAGGTTGCAGGTCTTACATAGCGTAATGTAACAATCAAATCTAACTACGGTAATCATGCCTTAACCATAAAGTACACATGCTTCTTTTATAGGAAATAAATAAGTAAATAAATAAATAAATAGATTGAAGCCTGCATGTGTATGTATGTCAATATTCGGGATCAGCCAGTCGATTACAATAGTTCATAACATGAACGTGTCTCATTCATTCAATTCAATAAGACGACTAGCCAGTCCCTAAGTTCCGACTAGGAATGCATGATTAATTTAGTCAAGATAACCATTATTATCAATGGTGACAAGGCATGAAAGTCAATTAGCATTAAACGGGGGTCGAGTCTATAACTCTCATGGTCAAGTCCCAGTCATACTGGGTATCCCAAAAATCAATCGGGACACAAGGCACATTCCACATAACAATTGATATTAACAATATTATCATATCATGATTTTATCGAGTTTATGTCAAAAGACGTAAGGATATAAAATGGACGTTAAATATCTAATAAAATATCAATATACAGGGATATAGAAGATCCAGGGTAAGTAGGATCAGGTCTAGTTGCGCCTAAACACTCAAGTCAGACTACGCTCAAGTCAGCGTACGCTCAGGTCAAGCTACGCTCAAGTCAAGCAGCGTATGAACTCCATACGACCCCTAGTCACCCAAGTGAGCGTATGCAAGACATACGCTCCAAAAAGGCAGCGTATGAACCCCATACGACTCCTCACTATCCAAGTGAGTGTATGCAAGTCATACGCTCCAAAAAGGCAGCGTATGGACTCCATACGACTCCTGACCATCCAAGTCAGCGTATGTAAGTCATACGCTCCCAAAAGGTAGCGTATGAACTCCATACGACTCCTGACCATCCAAGTCAGCGTATGCAAGTCATACGCTCCCAAAAAGGCAGCATATGGACTCCATACGACTCCTGACCATTCAAGTCAGCGTATGTATGTCATACTCTCCCAAAAAGGCAGCGTATGGACTCCATACGACTCCTGACCATTCAAGTCAGCGTATGCAAGTCATACGCTCCCAAAAAGGCAGCGTATGGACTCCATACGACATACGCTTCCAAAAGGTAGCGTATGCAAGACACACGCTTCCTAAAAAGGTAGCGTATGGACTCCATACTGCGCTGCGCTAATGAGCGCGCACAGCTTAGTGACGCAAGCTAAAAAAAGCTAGCGTACACTGCTCACTGTCTTCTCCAAACAGCAAGAACTCCATGGTTGCACCCCAAACCTTCAAAAGTCTATAACTTGGTCAAAATAAGTCCAAATCCAACTTTCCAAAGGTCAAAATTGGGTAGAATAAAACTCTCTACAACATAGAACCATCAAAACTTGAAAACAAAGAAGTTTGATAGATCAAAACCACCAAACTCCGAAAATAACTCATTTGTAGATCTACAAAAATTAAGACTTCGAAATGAAAAATGTCAAGTTCTAAACTCTCTTAGGATCTTGCGAGGAAGATAAATGAACTACAAAAACATGGGTTCTCATGGGGAGCAAGTTGTACTTGCCTACGGTTTGGTAGGTGGAGAGAGTAATGAAGAAGAAGAAGAGGAGTAATGGTGAGAATGTGAGTTTACGAAGAGAGAGAAAGAGATGTAAGCTTTAAATAGAAAAGGGGTGGTAGGTGGGAGTTGGGTCGGGTTGTCCACCACCAATCCGAACCCAATAAGGCCGAACCAAATAAGCAAGACTAAAAGCAGGAAATAAAAGTAGAAAGAAAATACAGAAATAAAAATTGCAGAAAATAAATTAACATGGAATTTAAAGAGCAGATAATTAATTAACATGAAAATTTCAAAGGAATTTAAATACAGAATACTACATGATAAATACTAAATAAATACTCATGAGTTGTACATGTATAAAAATACGCATTCCGGGAATGGGGAGTGACAACTGATGAAGGAAATTTTAAATAGTCCAAGATCTTTTAAAATCAAGGCTCGCCCGAAGTGTGGGCCTTTACAGTTGTCCTAGTGTTTGCTTGCTTATGGCTTGGTTGGCTAAATGGGTTAGAATCCTTCAGATTCCATAGTCTAAGTAAACATATAAATATGGGTCACAAGGACAAAGGCTTTGTTGGCTGTGAGGTATTTAACCCAACTTGCAAGAGTGAAGCTAGTAGTGTGATGGGACAATGGGTCAAGCAATCAAGATAAAGCACAAATTTAAGCATTTAAGGAATTAAGTAGGACAAAATCACATATCGGGTCGAAAGAATTGAGTCGAGGTTGAATCCCTATCCGTGGTCGAAAAATATATCGGTATCATAGTAAAGATTATAGTTTAGCCATTTTGATCAGAAGGTCATATCAAGAAAATATTGTACAAGGAGACGTGTTCTAGTGGGACATAATATATCTACATGAAGGTGGACTTGTCTAGGTCTTACATATGAAATTTGTTGGAAGGAAAAGTCTAGTGTTGTGCTCCAAATATCCAAGTCACGGTAAGGGACGCCACAAGATCAAAAATAGAAGGTGGGAGTTTACGAGGTGATAATTAATGCACAAAAATAAAGAAGATCAAGTTAAGCATGAAATCAAATTAATTAAAGAATCCAGTAAAAATAATTTAGGAACACAATTTCGGAGATAAGATAATCTTCTAGATGAATACAGTTAAGGAACCATTAAATTATTTTTCAAATTGCAAATGGGTTAGAAGGTCGCAATTAAAAGATCTAGAATTGAAGGAAGGTCGAGTAAGTCAAGGTGGAAATACAGTCACATAGCTTGGTAGATGACTAACAACACTTGTGTACATACTACTATCATGGTCATGAGTGATATGGCAGTTTAATGTGGAATACTGTGGAATTCATCCATCTTATTTGGACACTCTTGGTTGTCCACCATTAAAATTTTGCTCAAATTTTCTCCAAAAGTCTCTAAATAAAATTTTCAAAAATAACCACCCAAAATTTGTATTCACTGCAAGTCGTTCAATTTAATCATGACCAAAATTAAATCACATTCATAAATCTCAAAGCAAACTTTATCACGTTACTACTAACCTTTTTCCAAAATTAACGTTTAAATTCAACTATTTAACTCAAGAGTTCATAATTTACGAATTCATAAAAATTTCATAATCAATCAAAAATTTAACACTCTAAAATTTTCAAATAACTCATAATAAAACTCTTAGCATATTAAAAGCAATCTCAAAAATTAAGCTCAATGCTCTCATCAATTCTAACTTCTATTCATGCTAAGTTATTCCAACAAGATCACAACTTTTAAATGGTAACTTCCTTTAATCAATCAAAATAACTTTTCATCACTTCCTTCGAAATTTTTCCAAAAATTTTAATATTAGCAATCCCTCATTAAACTAAATTTTCAATTAATCTTATCAGTCAAAATCTTTTTTTTTTACCAAAAATCTAAATAGATTTGTAAATCCTCAATCATAGGACACCATTTAAATAAAAATTTCTCAAAAATCGTTTTATAACTTTCAAATATTTTAAACCAAAATTTACCGTCATTACTTTCACTTAAAATTTAAAATTTACTAAACACGAAAATCGTAAGTTGTACAACTCAATTTTAAATAATTCCTATGGCCATTTTTAAAAGCTAAGATCATTTTCAAACCAAATTTATAACTGTTCAAAGGTGTATAACTATAATACAATAAATCATAAACATCAAAACTCGAAAATCAAATAAATTTTATATTTGTTCAAAGATGTATATCTATCACCCAAAACTCATAAATATCACAACTCGAAAAGCAAATCAATTTTATACTTGTGCAAAGATGTATAACTATAACCCAATAAATCATAAATATCAAATCTCAAAAAGCCAATCAATTTCTTAAATCAAGGGTATAAAGATTCTAGCTATTTTTTTCTCCTTCCTGCAGTATCAATCCTATGGTGGTTACAATTTAGAAATCTCAAGATTAAAACATTCCTTGGTAGTAGCCAACTTTACAAATTACTAATCATTAATTCACACACAAAAAAAGCATTTTTAACTCAATTAGAGTCTTGAATGTATTCCAATAAAACCATTCTAGCCATATGTGTGACCTATGAGCATATACTAATGTAGTCATCTTCCTAGTTGATACTAAGCACGAAAATAAGAATCGACGGTAAAAAGGAATAAAGCAAGAGGCAATTCAAGAAAGTCGAACAAGAGTTTGGAATTTGAAGCCAAGGGAAGAGGTCAAGCTATATGGATGAGATTCCTAGATTCTAATCCAATGTAGCAGGCTCATATCGGTACAATTACGTAACCGAAGTGACAAACTCGACCTGAATGGGCCACCACAAAAATATGTAATGCCCCAGTCCCAAAATACGTAAGACTAGGTACATCGATATGCCAGCTGTATACATACGAAGTATACTCCAATATATGGAACCCTCGTATGAATACATAAGCTGTAAAATGCAGTAAACCAAGAGTAATCTAATCTCATCCACAAATAAAGAATAAAAGATATCATATAATCAATTGTAATAAGTCTTCGTACAATACGTTGGACGGAGACAAATCCACTACCAACAAGTAAGGAAAAATATACATAGATATGAAAATGATTTGGCGGGATAGCAAAGAAAGACCCAAGACGCGTCATCTCCAAATGAATAGAGAAGATCGAGACCTCGGCTAGAACACCTGCAATATCACAGAAGCACACACCTGGAGAGATAACCATGTCTTCAGAGGGACGTAACAAGATACATAAAGA
Source organism: Iris pallida (assembly GCA_029216955.1). Lineage (NCBI taxonomy): Eukaryota > Viridiplantae > Streptophyta > Magnoliopsida > Asparagales > Iridaceae > Iris > Iris pallida. Next base: position 12,714,363 of record JANAVB010007600.1, read on the forward strand.
ACATGCCACATAACTGAATATATATACCATGTCATAAATTACAAGTAAAGTAAATAGTTCCACTCGTAACAAGATCCAATACCTCATCATCGAAACAGTGGACTATCCCTACAACCAAACAAGGACAAAGGATAGTACACTATACCGCGATGCGATATTGTTCCGAGCTACAATTGGAACGGGGTGATATGACATTGACGAGGGTTACCTAACCATCTAATGTGTTTATGCAGTAAGAACAAACCTTCAACGCATGGGCACTCTAGCTCAGTAGCAGTAATCTCAGGTATGGTCCCATCGGGATACCAGGGACCTCAAAGCATAACATTCATCGAATGTCAGAGGCCAGCAGTAAATCAGGTATCAGGATCCAGGACCGTATCTCCCACGAAGATAATCGGCAATAAGGAAGTGCATACTTGGCCCATACGTTGAGGAACTTTTCTTCCCATCCAATGCCTAACAGAGTCACATCCATGACTCATATACCTCTACTAACTGCTAAGTCTCCTAACATGCCTTTATTAGTAGTTAGCCCTAACACATGCGCATGGGGGATCAGTCCACACGTAAGAACCTCTACATGCTACTCATCTCACACATTCTCGTAGTACAACTGTGTCAAGGTATATGCAATACACTGCAAACGGTAGTCTCTTAACTCTAAGTCCACATGCAATCAAAGGATAATAACAAAGTATATCTAATATCACTGAGCAGACAGTAAATCAAGAACGGTAAGAACTGGAAATAAATGAACAGTAATATGTAATGAAATACAAACTGAATATAAATAGTATAATGGCAAGGTATCTTGCCTGAGGTTATGTGCAAAAGAGAATAATCCAGTAGCTCGAACAGACGAATGAACGAAGCAAGAAAAGCCAAATTCTGCAGATGACTCCGGATGCTGCAACAAACATCACGAACGAGTTTGGAATATATGATATGCCTAAAAAATGCCTGTCCAAAAGTTAAATTTTCGAACAGGGGCAAAATCATAATTTCGGGTCAAAACGATATCCGTCGTTAGATCCGCTTTGTACCGAAATGTGCGCCAGAAACTACGGTCTCTAAAGTCGTCAAACTACATGTCTACGGATTTATTTTGATGAGATGAACCCAAGGTATGTCAAATTTTAGATTCCGGTGGGCTGTGCACAAAATCGCCCGTTGAGTGGGATTGTGGGTCCGCTAAAATGGTGTCCCGATCAACCTTCTCAGAGTTGAACCAAACTTGGCTCACAAGACCAAAAAATATTTTGAGTCTAATGGCGCAAGTTTCGTCGTGATTTGATGAGTGTACAAAAAGTTGTGACTTAATTTACAAAGGGTCGATACGGGGGTATCTCGACGGATACACACTGATTTCGTCGCGCACATGCAACAAAATCGGGTTCCGTCAGTTCTCACACGTCGACAACATCCATACGCGTCTTTCGATGCGTATAGTGCACGACCACGTCGCCCGATTTGTCGGGGCGTACGCCGTATCGAGTGTTTTTTCTACTTTTTGAAAACAAAAATTACAATTTTTCATGAAACTTTAACAACGTGTAACCTTCTACATACTAGATGAAAAGTGAATCCAGAAGGTGTGTTACAATATCGGTTATGTTGTCTTTGACTGTCTTTAATTAGTTTCTACAAAGTCCTATTGTACAGAACGAAAATTGGCCGACAAGTTGGTGTTTTACAACAGTTTGTAATATTCAGAAAAGTGATTTTTCTCCTAATTCGTCTCAATTTTTCGAACAAATTGGATGGCCATGTCAAAATCCACCTAGGGGTCTTTAAGAGGGTCATGTGGGCTTTCTACACGAATTTATGGATCTAAAAATGGATTTAAAATGAGGGAGATATCGATCGGGGAAGTGGGATACCTTAAAGTGGAAAACTGTTGTTGTTGTTGTCGTCGTGACGACCGGGAGACGGGACTGCTGTCGCTTCGGCGAGGTTAGGCACGCACGCCGAGGAGAGGGAGGAGGATGGAGGAGAAAAGAGGAGGAAGGTGGTGGAGATTAGGGTTTTTTTTAGAGTTAAATATATATATGAATATATGTGTATATATATGTAATGGGGTTAGGGGGTTCGGCCTCTACATGGCTCACAAGTGCTGCTACTTGCTTTAAGGGGTCGGCCAAGCTTCATGGGCGCACAATGCAATTGTGCTGCTACTCTTTTGCATGCATGTGTATGTGTGGGTGGTCGGGTGGGGCCGACCACCCATTATGTTTTTTTTTTCTTTTTCTTTTTTTCCTTTTCTTATCTTTTTAAACCTTTTCTATATATTTATAACCATGTATATATATATGCATATATCCATAAATTTCCACCATAAATCTTATTTAAAAATTTAAATACAAAATTAAATATTATCTACCCAATTATTTAATATATTTAAACATATCTACATATATATAAAATTCAAATCACAATAAATCAACTAAAAATAATAATAATATCTCTATAGAATAATCATGTTTATTAAATCTTCGCAAAATAAATTTTAATAATAATAAATTAATAAAATCTTTCGTGCCAAAATTCATGGTCGCCTTGTGCTCAAAACACAAAAATGGCTAAGGTCATTTTTAATAATTAATAAAAACCATAAATTGTATAAATTTAATTGGAAGTCTAATAAAATAATTTAAAAATAATTAAAAAAATAGGGGTTTTACATTATGCACAAACAGTTATTCTTCGTAGAATCTAAATCCAAGAAGTTGTCTCTTATTCGAGCATTTGTTGACTAGAATCTGAAACCATTTAAGCAGTAACTTGGCCAGGTCTTCACTTGATAAATTGGCCCCTTGGCTAGAGTTTTAATATACTCATTCTCAAGTATTGCCTCCGGACGATCAACCTAAATACCATATAAACGATGCTAACTTAATTAGTATGTGCAAGTATAAATGTACAGAAAAAATAAATTGTGAAGATATCCGTACATATGCTCTCAACCAAAAAGGAAAATAAAGTCTCATTTGCTGTTCTACTTCCTCCTCGGTTGCGTACGGATTGTTGGACGTTACCTCATCCTTAAACATGCTGAAAAGCAACGAAGCATAGGTATATTAGTAATATTCAGAAGCAACGAAGCACGCGAAATAATTTTACCTACCCCTCTAGCTTGTCCACTTCTTCCTCGTCGCAGTTAAGCAATACATATAACATTGCAGCGCTAACCTCGTCGTCATTTAGATATCATTTTTTTATTTTACCAGATGGTTTTCCGTAGGCAATAAATACTTTCAGCTTTGCCTCAATACCAACTTCATAGTCGTCGTCATTTCTGGGAGCCCTTATTTTGTTTGTAGCAATATGAGGCTGAAAATACATGGAACAGAAGTTTGAAATCTCCTCAAGGACATATGCTTCACAAACAGAACCCTCCACCCGTACCTTATTTTTCACCTTCCTCTTGAGGTGGTTCAACTGTCGCTCGAACAGGTACATCCAACGATAACCGACAGGTCTAGCAACAAGAGCCTCATAGATAAGATAAATCGGCAAATGCTCTATTGAGTCGAAGAATGCAGGAGGAACAACTCTCTCAAGTTTGCAAAGTGTTACCACAATGTCCTTCTCTTGCTTCTCTAAACGATCGACGAGCAACTTGCAAGAACAAAGATCTTTGAAGAATATGGTAAGCTCTGTTAATGGATCCCAGACTACCGGCGGTAATAATTCTCGAAATACAACAGGAATTAACCTCTCCATGAATACGTGGCAATCGTGGCTCTTTATTCCGGTCAGTTTATACTCCTTTATGTCGACACATTTTCTTAGATTGGAGACGTATCTGTCCGAAAATTTCAAGTCCTGGATCCATCTACAAAGTCTCACTTTGTCCCCCTTATCAAGCGAGTAGATTGCCTTAGGCCACAAAAGCTTTCCCTTCTCGTTGTCTATCATGTGCAATGTAGGGCGTCTGTATATTTCGGCTAAGTCCAATCTAGCCTTCTGATTGTCTTTTGTCATTTTCTTGACGTCCATTACAGTATTAATTATATTATCAAATACGTTCTTCTCGATATGCATGACGTCAAGGTTATATCTAATCAGATTTGTTCTCCAATATGGCAGATCCCAGAATATACTCCTTTTGGTCCAGTTATGATCTTCGCCAAATTCTTCGCAACGGCTGCTCGTTGTAGGATCTTCAATAGCACTTGGGATTTCTTTTACTTGCTCCCATGTGTCCTCTCCAGACCACATTGGCGGTGGATCGCCCTTCTCCATAGCTCCGGCACGGAATACAGTTCTGTTTCTACGGTATGGATGGTCTTTCGGTAAGAACTGCCGGTAACAATCAAAGAAGTATGGCTTTCCTCCGTGTCTCAAACGAAAAGCCTTAGTGCGGTCCATACAATACGGACATAAAAGCCGACTATGAGTGCTCCATCCAGATAATATTCCATAAGCCGAAAATGTTGACACAAAATCACAGTCAACCAAATATTGATAGAATTGACTATATGATACTTGTGATGACTCAATACGACACATGAAGACTAAAGTCAGTACAAGCTAGACGACAGCTCGCACCTGCAATACAACCTATTTTTGAGTCTGTATTTTACAATTTTATTGAGTCTAGACTTATGTAAACTGAGCTGTGTTGAGCATCTGAGACTTAACCTATACCTATACCCCAAATCAAAAGCTCCACAAATATCCAAATTAGCCCATTTACAACTTGGACCCATTCTGTGCTCTGGAGACAGAGTTCGGGCCGAACTCTGCCTCCACACAGAGTTCGGGCCGACCTCTGCCTCCTAAAAATCAGGACCCTAATTTTTAGGGTTGGCTGGTTGCAAGTTGTCCAACGGCCAAATTTTTGAATATTTCAACCAGAATTCTGGCCGAATTCTGCCTTACCTAGTATCCTATAAATAGGCCATGAATTCTCTCATTTTCAATCATCCCATCTTCTCTTCTCTTCTCTCTAAAGCTCTATACAAGCCATACCCTTCTTCATCTACTAGCCACAACTTCCCTAAGCCTCAAGTGCTCAGTACTTTTCAGTTAGGAGTTTGTGCAAGAGTTCAAGAAGTCGCTTGGAAAATTCCAAGCATCGCCACTGCGATCTTTGTAAAAAGTTGACATGCTCTTCTGAAGAAAAGGCACGGGGTGTAACTACTATTTCACAAATAGTGGATTTAATCCTGAACTAGAGTTCTCAGGCCTGGACTAGTCCTCTACGAGGGAAACCAGGTTAAAAATCGGCTGTATTTGCGTATGCTTTCTTGCTCCTTATTTATTTCCGCATTTACTCTGATTACTTTCAGCTTGTGAAAGAGTTTAATTTTTTAATTGGCTATTATTGTTATAAACTCTATTCACCCCCCTCTAGAGTTGCCATTTGTTCTTCAATTGGTTTAAGAGCTCTGTTCTCTCAATAAGGACTAACATCCTAGAGCTGATCCATGGCAACCACACAATCCATGATTTCCAATCACGGTGAAGGGCAGTCCACTCATAGGCCTCCCCTATTTGATGGAACTAACTACACCTATTAGAAAACAAGGATGAGTGTTTATCTCAAGTCACTAGACTTTGACCTGTGGACCATCGTCACCGATGGTTACAAAAAGCCCGCCAGAATAGTTGTCAATGGTGATCTCGTAGAGAAACCACATGACAAATATTCTGACGAGGAGAAGAAACAGGCAAGTCTAGACGCGAGAGCTATTAATGCCTTATTTTGTGCTATAGACAGGAATGAGTTTAACAGGTTCTCAACATGCACCACCTCTCACGAAGTATTGAGACTTCTAGAAGTGACGCATGAAGGAACCACCCAAGTTAAGAAATCAAAGATAAGTCATTTCACTCAAGAATATGAGGCTTTCAAGATGAAGCCAAATGAGACGATCACGCAAATGTTCACAAGATTCCTCGACATCATCAATCCTCTATCTTCGCTCGACAAACAATATACAAATCACGAGAAGATACGCAAGCTTCTTAGGGGGCTACCAAAGATTTGGAACCCTAAGGTGACAGCCATCATAGAAGGAAATGATCTCACAACTATGTCCATAGAGACTTTAATAGGAAAGCTGATGACTCATGAGCTTGACCTTAAAGACTTCGAAGAGCCTGCTCCTAAGGCTAAGGAGATCGCCCTCAAAGCTCACCGACGAAGGGCTGGCCCCAAAGAGACGGATGACGACAACTCGGAAGGTGATGACCAAGCTCTCCTTGTCCACAACATCAAGAAATTCCTTCATTTTAACGAAAGAAAGAATGAACCACAAGAAGATGACGAAGAAGAGCCAACATGCTACGGTTGCAAGAAGACTGGACACGTCCAGAAAGACTGTCCATACTTAAAGAAGAGCAACCGTTATGAGAAACCATACAAGAAGGTCACCTCAAAGAAATATGCCAACATAATCATTTGGCATGAAAGCGAAGCTAGTGACTCCGAGGAAGAAAAGAATTCTCCTCAAAACACTGCAAACGGGTGCCTAATGCAACGTCCGACAATGTATCAAACGAAACTCTTGATGATTTCACTTTTGATGAACTTGGCGATGCTTTCACCGATTTACTTAATGATCACAAGAAAGTCATTGGTAAGTATAAACATGCCAAGGAAAAGGTCAAAAGTCATGAAATCAAAATTCAAAGACTCTCATTATTGCTTGATAATATTAGAGACACTCCACCCACGGAAGCCACAAATGAGGTGTCTAAGCTTAAATTAAGCCTACATGATGTCGAAGCACGTATTGAAAAACAAACACAAGAAATCACAGCACTCAACACGGAGCTTGCAGATGAAAAGAGTAGACACAAGATTTCTATTACTAAAATACATGGTTTGAATGCTAAGGTGAATGAACTGCAGGCTATCTCTAAGAAATTAGAGATTAGATTGGGAAAATAGGTTGCTCAGCCTCAAACCCAATCACATGAGACACACACAAAGCACAACACTACTCATACTAGTCAAACACGTCATCCTCCTGCAGCACGCAATCATGCTTTCATGTACACCCACTTTCATAATGCACACAAACCACATGCACGTAGAAATAATTTTCACTCCAGTATGACACATAATCACCATACTACACATAGATACAATCATCACTATGTTGCACATAAACAAAATTACCATCATACTGCTTATGGTTATAGTCATCATCATGCTCCACATAGACATCATCACCATGCTACTCCATACCACTCTACACATAAATATCATCACCATGCTACTCCACACCAGTCTACATATAGATATTATTAACATGCTTCTAACATAAATAGGAATGCTATTTGTACTTATTGTGGATTACATGGACACATCTCACCATAATGTAGAGTTAGAAGATTAGTATATAGAAATATATATGCATGGTTTCCAAAAACTAACTTTCAGGACCCTCAAGAACTTGGGTACCAAAGGTCACATCTACTCTTGATGTAAGAGTAAGTGGATTCTCGATAGTGGATGCTCGCGGCATATGACGGGAGACGCAAATCTTTTTGCATCACTATCGATGAAGAGAGAGGGATATGTATCCTTCGAAAATAACCTAAAAGGGTATATTATAGGTAATGGTATTATTGGACATCCTCCCTCTCCCGTAATAAAGGATGTCTGCCTAGTGACCGAGTTAAAGCATAACCTGCTCAGCATTAGTCATCTTGCTGACCATGGATATGATATTAACTTTGGACAAGATAAATACTTTATTTATGATAGGTCAACGGGAGACATCGCTTTTGAAGGGATAAGAGAGGATAATATTTACATTTTCTATCTATCAAGAGATACTAACGGTACAGGTAGATGCCTATATGCTCACAAGGATGAAAGACTACTGTGGCACCAGCGTCTTGGTCATGCCAATATGGATACTATATCCAGGCTATCGACTAAGAAGCTAGTTAGAGGCTTGCCCGACATCACATTCAAAAAGGACACAGTATGTGCCGAATGTGAATTGAATAAGGCAACCAAGTCCTCATTTTATTCCATAAACTCTGTAAGTACTACTAGACCCTTGCAATTACTTCATATGGATCTATTTGGCCCTAGTAGAGTAGCCAATCTTGGTGGAAAACTCTACGCTTTTGTTATAGTTGATGACTTTTCTAGATTTACTTGGATTTTCTTTCTTGCAAATAAAAGTGATACTATTTCAGTTTTAAAGATTTTTGTTAAGAAAGTTTAAAACGAAAAAGGCTACATGATTACTCGAATCTGAAGTGATCATGGAGGCAAATTCGAAAATACTGATTCTGAAAAGTTTTGTGATTCAAATAGTTTTGATCATGAGTTTTCTTGTCCAAGAACTCCTCAACAAAATAGTGTTGTGGAGCGAAAGAATAGGACTCTTGGCGATATGGCTAGAGTCTTTTTGAATAAGTTTTCACTTCCGAAATATTTTTGGGCTGAAGCTGTCAGCACAGCATGCCATATTTTTAATAGGGTGCTTATTCGTCATATTACGAAGAAAACACCCTATGAGCTTTGGTTTGGAAGAACCCCAAATATTTCTTATTTTAGAGTTTTTGGTTGTAGATGTTTTATCCTTAACACAAAAGACAACTTAGGCAAATTTGATACCAAAGCTGACGATGGTATATTCCTTGGCTATGCTGCAAAAAGCAAGGGATATAGAGTATTTAACAAACGCTCATTAATTGTGGAGGAGTTTACAAATGTGACTTTTGATGAGGATAACAGTGCAGCAGCTACTCTTGATGATGATGTTGAACCATCAACTTCTACTTCAATGAATACCACCATCGAAACCAATTCTCTGGAGGGCTTGCCAAAGAAATTCTCTTTCAAGCCGTCACATCCAGAAAATTTGGTAATCGGTAAGGTTTCACGCGGAGTAACTACTAGATCATCATTAAGAGACTCCATTGCTAGTACTGCCTTTATTTCACAAATTGAGCCAAAAAACATTTTAAAAGCTTTTAATGATAAATTTTGGATTTCTTCCATGCAAGAGGAACTCAACCAATTCGAGAGGAGACAAGTATGGGAACTCGCTCCTAGACAGGCAAATCACTCGATTATTGTACCAAATAGGTTTTTAGAAACAAAGTAAATGAAGATGGTTCATTTACACGCAACAAAGCTCGACTAGTAGCTCAAGGATACAACCAAGAGGAAGGTATCGACTACGATGAGATGTATGCTCCTGTTGCGAGATTAGAATCCATTCGGATGCTTTGCGCATTTGCTAATTTTCAAAATTTCAAATTATTTCAAATAGATGTTAAAAGTGCTTTCTTGAATGGATTTATTAAGAAGGAAGTTTATGTAAAACAACCCCCTGGTTTTAAAAATCACAAATTTCTCGACCATATTTTTAAGCTGAAGAAAGCGCTATATGGCCTCAAACAAGCCCCCAGAGCTTGGTATGAACGACTAAGCAATTTCTTGCTTGAAAAAGGTTTTTCAAAAGAAAAAATTGACACCACACTTTTCATAAAATCTTTCAAAGACACTATTCTCCTAGTACAAATATACGTTGATGATATTATATTTGGTTCTACTGTTGAAACTCTCTGTCAAGATTTTGCCAAGTGTATGCAGACCGAGTTTGAGATGAGCATGATGGGGGAGCTCAACTACTTTCTTAGACTGCAAGTCAAACAAACATCAAATAGAACTTTCATCTGTCAGTTAAAGTATACAAAGGACATGCTGAAGAAATTCGACCTTGACAACGTCAAACCTATCAGCACTCCAATGGCTACTACAACTAAACTAGAACCAGATAAAAGCGGCAAACCTATGGATCAACGCAAGTATCGAGGTATGATAGGCAGTCTACTTTATTTAACTGCTAGTCGCCCTGATATTATGTTTAGCGTTTGCCTGTGTACTAGATATCAAGCTAATCCTAAGGAATCACACATGACCGCTGTTAAGCGTATCTTTCGATACCTTAAGGGTACAGTTATAGTGGGCCTATGGTATCCCAAATCAACATCGTTTGACCTTATTGGTTACTCGGATGCTGATTTCGTCGGATGCAAGGTCGACCGTAAAAGTACAAGTGGCACGTGTCATTTATTAGGAAAGGCTCTAGTCTCTTGGTTTAGCAAGAAGCAAAATTCTGTCATACTATCCACAACAGAAGCTGAATACATCGCAGCCGGGCGTTGTTGTGCACAAATTCTGTGGATGAAGCAAACCCTTGAAGACTGTAACTTATCTTTTATGCACATTCCAATCTTTTGTGACAACACTAGTGCTATAAATCTCACTAAGAACCCCATATGTCACTCACGCACGAAGCACATTGAAATACGTCACCACTTTTTGCGTGATCAGCAAAATGACACTATTAACTTAGAATTTATTGACACTGATCATCAGCTAGCAGATTTCTTTACAAAACCATTATCCGAAGAGCGTTTCAATTTTCTCTATCGTAAACTTGGAATTTTGGATGAAGCTGTTATTTATTAAAATAACCTGCGTAAATATCGAGTATGTCTTGATTCTTTATTATAAAATTGCTATGGGTACAAGCCGAAAGGGTCCTTCTGACAACAAGGCGTAAAAGCCTAAGCGACACGGTGCACTAGTCCTCAGGACTACCGCTAGCTGGGATCCGGCCCCTGCAGCTAACCCATGGTAGCTTCAAAATATTAAATTATGGTATAATTCCTTGTTTATTACATGGTTTATTTTTTTATTTATTACATGCTAAAATTCAGATTTTCAAACTTCACTTTCATTTCGCTTTGATTTTTTTAATTTTGTACATGTATCATTTTTTTGGTCTCTATCAACTATTCAATATTTTTTTCAGCCTGATTTCTGTTCTGGTTCCAGAAACCAAAATTCGGGCCGAACTCTGCCTTACCCAGAGTTCAGGCCGAATTCGGCTTGGCTATTCCAGAACCGGGAGTAGCCTCAGCCGCTGATCAAAATATGATCCAATGGTCCACATTTGCTCCAACCATTTGAACCCTTACACAAATATTCGGGTTCCCCTCTTCTTTCTCCTTCATTGCCACCTTCTACACTTCTCCAAATTATTTTTCTCCAAACCCTAAACCTAGTTCTTCCTTCCTAGAGCATACCTCTTCTCAAAACTCAAGGAGAAGGTTTCTCTCACCATTCTCCTTCATCTTTCATCAGCACATTGAGGTATATTTCAACACTTCTCTCCATCTTAATTTCCTCAAATTTTCTTTATTATTTTATGGCTCCATGATTGTTCAATAGAGGGAAGAGACTTCGAACCGAGGGTGCGTCCTCTTCGAATGCTCCTCCTCGTGTTGAACCGCCTGTTGAACAACCCAATCAACCACCTATCCACCCGTTGTTCAATCCACCTCGTCCACTTGACCCCAACACGTATGACGACCAGATATTTGTATCATTTGACGCCTCCAATGCATGGTTTAGTGATTTTTGGACACGTCCGGTGTTTGCAGGTCATCCTATCAATTTTACTATTTTTTCACAATATGATTCACTCTTTCATGATCTTTGTATTGATGAACTTGTCACCACCAACTCGGTTATCTATCGCAATACAAATGTTCTATTGTAACCTAACTCATGATGATACACATATTTTTTCACGGGTTGCGGACATTGATATTTCTTTTGATGATTTTGACTTGGCCGAACACCTTGAACTCTCGGAGCCAAACTCATGGGAAAAACTTGTTGAAGCTCGATCGTTTCAATTTCCCGATGGGTCTTCCCTCGAAAGTTTTAAGGACGACTTGTGTACCCCTAACACACGTCCTCGCAAGCTTTTGGCCAAGTTTCTTAATCCCTATTTTTATGAACTTCATCGGATTTTATTTAACACTATTCTGCACAAAGCGAGATCCACCGATGAGGTTACCTACTTTGAAATCTCGGCTTTGTACCATCTCCACTTTCATGTTCCATTTAATCTTTCACGTACCATGATGGACTGGATGATTAACGCTAGAAAGAAACCAAGGTCCTTGGTTTATGCTCTTTATCTTCCTATGCTCTTTCGTGCTTTTTGTGTGCCTCTTGATGAGTGCCAGTTCCTACCTGCCCCGGCCTTCCTCTCTAAGGCACGGCGGCTTCAGGCAGCAGTTGGCTCACCTGTTGTGTTCGAGCACTCTGACGATGAGCCCGATGCCTGTCACTCCCCATTCCCAGAATGCGTATTTTTATACATGTACAACTCATATATATTTATTTAATATTTATCATATATTATCCTGTATTTAAATTCCTTTAATTTTATGTTAATTAATTATCTGTATTTTATTTCCTGTAATTTTATTCCTGCATTTTATTTCTGTATTTTATTTCCTGCTTTTAACTTCTCTGCTTTAGTCTTATTGTGGTTCGACCATGGCTGGTTATTTTTGGGTTCATGGTGGTTCAAATGAACCGAACCCCCACCTACCACCACCCTTCCTATTTAAGCCCCCATCTCCTTCTCTCTCCTCATAAACTCTCCTTCACCATTACTTCTTCTTCTTCCTCACCACTCTCTTCCACCAACCAACAGCAGGCAAGTACATCTTGCTTCTTGCTTCCCACTTGGAAAACCATTTTTATGGTTCATTTGTCTTCCTCTCATGATCCTGAGAGAGTTTAGTACTTAGCATTTTTGATTTCTTTGGCTTGTTTCTTCTAGATCTAAGTTGTTGTATTCTCGGTTGTTCATGGGTTTTGATCTCCCAACCTGGCGTGTATTCTCGGTTGTCCATGGGTTCTGAACCATGGGAACTTCATTTCTGGCTTGGAACGAAGGTTCAGTCACGCACACGTCTTTACGTGCCTGCGTGAATTTTCAGTCACGCACACGTCTTTACGTGTTAGCATGAATTTTTAGTCACGCACACGTTCTTACGTGTCTGCGTGAATTTTCAGTCACGCGCACGTCTTTACGTATCTGCGTAAATTTTGAGTCATGCTAACGTTCTTACGTGTCTACGTGAATTTTCAGTCACGCACACGTCTTTACGTGTCTGCGTGAATTTTTAGTCACGCTCACATTCTTACATTAGTGCGTGAATTTTTAGTCACGCACACGTTCTTACGTGCGTGCATGAATTTTTAGTCATGCACACGTTCTTGCGTGTCAGCGTGACATTTTAGTTACGCACACGTCCTGTTGTACGTGCGTGAATTTCTTGTCACGCTCCTATTGTGCGTGCGTGAATTTCCTATCACGCTCATACTGTGCGTGCGTGAATTTCTTGTTACACTCACGCTGTGCGTACGTGAGTTACTTTTTATGCTCACGTTATGAGTGCGTGAATTATCCTTCACGATCACGCTGCGCGTGCCAACGTGAACCACTTTTCACGCTCACGCTGTTTGTACGCTCACTCCTACCTACTAGACTTGGCGTGACTTGTTGGCCTTAGCATAGACTGTTGGCGTGACTTGTTGGCCTTAGCATAGACTTGTTGGCGTGACTTCCTGACCTGGGTATTTTTATTTGTTCTATAATTTATTCATTTAATGGTGGCATGATAGTTCTCCTATTATATCCTTATGCTTTTTGCATGAACTCGATAATCTTAGAATGTTAATATTTTTAATACATATGGTTGTGTAGAATGTGCCTTGTGTCTTGATTGGTTTATGGATACCCAGTAAGACTGGAACTTAACATTGAGAGTTATAGACTTGACCCCGTTTAATACTAATTGACTTTCATGCCTTGTCACCATTAATGACGATGGTTATCTTGACTAAAAATTGATCATGCGTTCCTAGTTGGAACTAAGAGACTGGCTAGTCGTCTTATTGAATTGAATGAATGAGACACGTTCATGTAATGAACTATTGTAATCGATTAGCCGATCTCGAATATTGACGTACAGGCACATGCAGGCTTCAATCAATTTATTTATATTTAATTATTTTTCTACAAAAGCAGCATGTGTACTTTATGGTCAAGGTATGATTACTCCGTGGTTAGAATTGATTATTGTATTACACTATGTACGACCTACAACCTAGCCGTACGGGTATCGTTGTAGAGTTGCGCATATCGTACCCCGTACGAAAGTACTCATTTGAATGACCATGATCCACGGCATGGGATTTCACTCAACGTAGGGACTATTAAGTTAAATAAAATAATAATTGCATGGAGAGAATGGATCCCCGAGTTCTTACATGGCAGCCCTCTTGGGACTAGTAGTGCCCGACAGGCCGGCTGGTTCCCACAGATACAGTAAACCTGCCACAAGGGCAGGGAGCGGTATCTGCTTATATTATTATTGTATATTGTATATTGATAACGGGCGTCCCGCTGGGACTCGTCTAATTCATGATTGGCGTAATTGATTGACTGGATAGACTAGCCTTGCTCGCACATAGTAAGAACTGAGGAATCCCTATTTGCATAATTCCAGGATAACTTGGGACTCACAATAGTAAGCCGTAGGAGTTGATTGGCCGTTCAAGATGATTTATTTGTGTACTGTACCTACTCTGTTGCCTAACTAAGATGATCAGAATGTCAGGACATGACGGGCCAACTTCTGTCCTTGTTTGGTTGGGAGGTTGGTTCGAAGTGTCGTGATGTTATGTGAACCCTAGTGGAAAGCAGAGATCCATTATTATATTCTCTTACTTACTGGTTTAGTCCTTTATATCGTGCTCCCTTGTGGTACTTGCTATTAGAGGTCTAACCTCTCTGGTTTTGCATGGCCAGATTTAGAGCCGGTTCCCAAGGACTCAGTTTACTTCCACCTCCAAGATGGTCAATACTAGGGGAATGATCGCAGGAGGACTCGAGTGGGTTCCTTACTCCACCGTTCGTTTTGTTATTTACTTCATACTTAGCCGTTTGGCACCGACATATTAGTCGGATTGTCTTGCACTTACTTTTACATAATTGTAATTAAGTCAGACTGCAGCTGATAACAATTGTGTATATGTTACTATACCATCTGGCTATGTTTTGTAAAGCCAGATCTCAAGAACATTTTGACTGAGCGTTTGGAACGCCTTACTGCTTTATCTTACATGTTCTCTATTTTTGCTTCTTGTTTGAATGATTGAGACAATAGATGTGAAGTGACCATAGTAAGACTTTCATGTAGTATGCACCCCCTCGTCTGGTTAGACAGCATTGATCGTATTATACGGTATTCATCTACCCGTAATACGTAGCTGGCTGAGTCATTCCCCCGCTCTCCAATATTCTGGTTCTGGGGCGTGACAAGGTTTTAGTGGTGGCCCATGCAGGTCTGATTTCAGACTTGTGGAGTGTTTTGATTTATAGGATGTCTCAATCACACGTGTTTCTACCTTGATCTCATGATTCGTTATTCTCAACCCTTGCTTGACATTTCGGTATCCTTTGACTTCATTGATCCTTCATGTCCGGTTGTTTGATTGTTCTCTTGTCCCTTTTTTTAGGGGCACTTTGTCCGCATCGGTCAGAGCTGGACAACAAGGGCAACATGGGCAACCTGACCATGTTGGTCAGCAACAAGGGCCGGTACTAACTCAAGAGGCTATTCAAGAAGAAGTGATAGTGGAAGCAGCAGCTGGATCGCAGTATCCGGATGTTCCACCACCACCAACAGTTCCACCTACCCAAGTGGACACACCAGCCCTTCTGGAGATCATGAGAGGAATGATGGCTACTCAGCAACATCAGATGTGGGCCCAGCAGCGCATGCACACTCAGCTACAAGAGCAGAATGTGTTACTCAACCAAGGATTGCAGACGGCTTTGGAAAGAGGAGTGAGGACTGATTCAGGAGCATCAGCCAGGTTTTACAAGTACAACCCCCGTCGTTTCGAGGACACGGAGGATGCCATCTCAGCAGATGCATGGCTTAAGGATATTGAGGCTATTCTGACAGCAGCTAAGGTACCGGCCGAAGAACGTGTGGATCTAGTGAAGTTGTTACTTCAGGATCTCGCACGTGATTGGTGGGAATCAGAGGAAGTGGGTATCAGACGTCTTGTGGCTTAAGACGATTTCACTGCAAGATTCAAGACCAAGTACTATGGAGTTGTGGCACGGTTTGAGCTACAACAGAAGTTTATCAACCTCAGGCAGGCCGGTAAGACTGTAGATGCTTATGCAGCGGAGTTCTGCAGATTGAGTAGATTTGCCCCAGAGATGGTAGCAACAGAGAGCCAGAGGGCCATGAGGTTTCAGCAAGGGTTTCATCTTGAACTCTTGTAATTGATAGAGGGGCACAATTATCAAACTTTTGACAAAGTATTGACGGCAACTCGAAGGCATGAGATCACCATTCAGAGGCTTGCGATAAGGACTGGGGGTCAGAAGAGATCCTACAGTCAGATTGAAGGAGGAGGGGGAGCAGCACCCCGAACAACAGCACCATCCACTAGCATTCGTATCCACGATGTGGCGATACGAGGACCATCACCACCACCCAGGCAGCAGCAACAGCAACAGAGGAAGAACCAGCAACCCCCGGTGAGCTGCACTTATTGTGGGAAGATGGGGCACACTAGAGATGTGTGTCGGACATTGAATGGACTGTGTCTGATATGTGGAAATCCAGACCATCGGGTTACCATATGTCCTATAAATTGGAGGTCAGGAGGACCAGGACAACAGTTTTCTGCTCTGCCAGCACCAGGGGCAGGCCAGTATCGAGGACCAGCGGTGGCAGTAAGGCCGTTGGCACAGCGTTCGTTTATGCCGCAGGCTCAGATATTTCGGCAGCAGGGGCCGCCGATGCAGCAACACCAGCATAGACCACCCCAGCATCATCAAGTAAGGGGCCAGCAACAGCATCAGGCTAGGCCACAGCATAGAAACCAGCAAGAAGGTCGAGGGCAAGCATTCACTCTGTCCTTGGAGGAGGCATTGGCATCGGGAGATGTTGTGGCAGGTAACATTCTCGTCGTCTCATATCCCACAGTAGCATTATTTGATTCAGGAGCATCCCATTCATTTATATCTACACAATTTGCGGCACGACTAGGAATGGAGTTCGAGGCATTGCCAAGGAGGTTGAATATACTCACTGGTAATGGGCTCATAGGAGTTAGTAGAGTTATTTTACCATGTAGCGTTGTAGTTTGCGGGCATTCCTTACCCGTCCAGTTGATAGAATTTCCTGTTGGAAATTTCGACGTTATCTTAGGCATGGACTGGCTGAAAGACAGTCATGCGACAATAGATTGTCGTAGAGGGAGTGTATCTTTTGATATTCCAGGCATGAAGCAGTTCACCTTAGTCAGATCTGGGGCAACTCAACAAGAGCAGGGAGTAATAACGGCAATGGAAGAAGTTCAGATTCCGAAGGTAGTTGAAGAGTTTTTAGACGTATTTCATGAAGAACTTCCAGGTCTACCACCAGTTAGAGATATTGAGTTCAGTATAGAATTGGCACCAGGAACTAAACCGATATCAGATCGAGTTTACAGAATGGCGGATTCAGAGCAGGCCAAGGTATATCAGCATATAGAGGAACTGAAGGAGAAGAAGTTCATCCAAGCTAGCGTGTCGCCCTGGGCAGCACCAGTGGTACTTGTGGGTAAGAAGGATGGGTCATCCAGATTATGCATTGACTACAGGAAGCTTAATACGGCAACAGTAAAGAACAAGTATCCATTACCCAGGATCGATGACTTATTTGATCAGTTAAGCAAAGCTAGAGTTTTCTCCAATATAGATCTTCGTTCAGGGTACCATCAGGTGAGGGTTCGGAAGGAGGATATTCCCAAGACAACATTCAGGTCAAAGTATGGGCATTATGAATTCTTAGTAATGCCGTTTGGTTTGACCAATGCTCCAGCAATATTCATAGATTTGATGAATCGTATCTTTATGCCATACTTAGACCAGTTTGTCATTGTGTTTCTTGACGACATTCTCGTATACTCTGCTAGTGATGAGGAGCATGAAGACCACCTCAGGAAAGTGTTACAGGTTCTGAGAGAGAACTAGTTGTATGCCAAGCTCAGTAAGTGTGAGTTTTGGTCGAATCACTTTTCATTTTTGGGTCACATCATATCAGGAGATAGAGTAGCAGTAGATCCCAAGAAGATAGAAGCAGTAGAAAGTTGGCCAGTGCCCAAGACCGTAGCTGATGTACGAAGTTTCTTGGGATTGGCAGGATATTACAGAAGATTTGTGTCAGACTTTGCAAAGCTTTCAGCACCCATGACCCGCTTGACCCGGAAGGATGTACCATTCGTTTGGTCGGCAGAATGTCAGGCATAATTTGAGACTTTGAAGCAGAAGTTGATATCAGCACCTATTCTTACATTGTCAATTGGACCCGAAGGTTTTACAGTATATTGCGATGCGTCAGGTAAAGGACTTGGATGTGTCCTTATGCAACATGGGAAGGTGATAGCATATGCATCTAGGCAGCTTCGGGACCACGAGAAGAATTACCCAACTCATGATTTGGAGTTAGCGGCAGTAGTGTTTGCTCTGAAGCTATGGAGGTATTACTTATATGGTGACCGAGTGGACATGTACACAGACCATAAAAGTCTGAAGTACATCATTACTCAGAAGGAACTAAATATGAGGCAGAGAAGATGGCTGGAGTTGATCAAGGATTATGACGTGGAGCTTCAGTATCATCCAGGCAAGGCTAATGTAGTAGCAGACGCTCTTAGCAGGAGAGGCGGCACATTTATGTTGACAACACAGAGTCATATCTTAGAAGACCTTCAGGAGATGGGCATCGAAGTTATACTTTCTAGTGATGTAGGAGATCTAACAAGTCTGCAAGTTCAATCCGACTTGGTAGGCAGGATCAAGGCAGCTCAGGCACAGGACCCAAGGATTCAGAAGCTTAGGGCAGAATGTGAGTCAGGACTCAGGAAGGAGATGAGAATTCATGAAGATGGTATACTTAGGTTTGGATCACGTCTATGTGTGCCTAGTGGAGATATCAGACAGGAGGTTGTGGCAGAAGCTCACAGTTCTCAGTATTCTATTCACCCTGGAGGGACCAAGATGTACCAAGATATCAAGCAGTATTTCTGGTGGAACGGGATGAAGAGGGAGATAGCTAGATTTATTTCCCGTTGCTTGGTATGTCAGCAAGTGAAGGCAGAACAGCAGAGGCCAGCTGGGCTATTACAACCGCTTCCTATTCCATAATAGAAATGGGAACATATTACAATGGACTTTGTGACCGGTTTACCGAGATCACCAAGTGGTAAGGACGCTATTTGGGTGATAGTGGACCGACTTACGAAGGTAGCACACTTTCTTCCTTTCAGAGTAGGACAATCTACCGAAAAATTGGCAGTTATATATGCAACAGATAGTCAGGCAGCATGGAGTCCCTGTCAGTATTGTGTCGGATCGAGATACCCGTTTTATATCACATTTCTGGAAGAGTTTATATCATAGTCTGGGTACCAAGTTAAGATTTAGCACGGACGGATGGGCAATCAGAAAGAACGATTCAGACTTTAGAAGACATGTTGCGAGCTTGCACTCTAGATTTTGGAGGGTCTTAGGAGAGTCACCTGCACTTAGTCGAGTTCTCATACAACAATAGTTATCAAGCCAGTATCCAGATGGCGCCATTCGAAGCACTATATGGTAAGAAGTGCAGGTCGCCACTTGCATGGGATGATATCGGGGAGAGAAAGATGTTAGGCCCAGAAATGATTGTTCAGACGGTTGAAGTGGTTAAGGGAATTAGAGAGCGACTTCGAGTTGCGCAGGACCGGCATCGTCATTGGGCGGACCAACATCGTAGGCCGTTAGAGTTCTCTGTTGGGGACCACGTATTCTTGCGGATCTCACCTACTCGTGGGGTCATTAGATTTGGCATTCGCGGAAAATTGAGTCCGCGGTACGTGGGCCCATTTGTTATTCTTGATCGGGTAGGCGATGTTGCTTATCGTTTATCCCTCCCACCTTCGTTACGTGAGGTGCATGATGTGTTTCATGTATCTCAATTACGTAGGTATGTATCGGACCCAAGCCATATCCTCGATCATTTGGAGCTGGTTGTTGGTACCAACCTGTCTTACGAGGAACAACCTGTGTCCATTTTGGACCGAAGAGAGAAGATACTCAAGAACCGAATAATTAGTCTTGTCCGTGTTCCTTAGGGTCATCACTTCTTGGGAGAGTCAACGTGGGAACGTGAGGATGATATCCGATCACGGTATCCACACCTATTTGACTCACAAGGTATATCTCTTTCTGTATACCTTGATTGTCCTGATTCTTCATGCTTATCACCTTATGGGTAGAGCTACTTGATATCGTAGAATGATGAATTTACATATATAGTACTTGCTTTTGATATGGTAAAAATGATTGCTTGATCACTAGAATTGCTTGTACTTGTATTAGTTTAGCTACGGTATTTCTACCTGCTTGGATTTGAAATTCTGAGGACGAAATTTTTCTAAGGTGGGTAGAGATGTCACTCCCCATTCCCAGAATGCGTATTTTTATACATGTACAACTCATATATATTTATTTAGTATTTATCATGTATTATCCTGTATTTAAATTCCTTTAATTTTATGTTAATTAATTATCTGTATTTTATTTCCTGCAATTTTATTTCTGTATTTTATTTCTGCATTTTATTTCCTTCTTTTAACTTCTCTGCTTTAGTCTTATTATGGTTCGGCCATGGCTGGTTATTTTTGGGTTCATGGTGGTTCAAATGAACCGAACCCCCACCTACCACCACCCTTCCTATTTAAGCCCCCATCTCATTCTCTCTCCTCATAAACTCACCTTCACCATTACTTCTTATTCTTCCTCACCACTCTCTTCCACCAACCAACAGCAGGAAAGTACATCTTGCTTCTTGCTTCCCACTTGGAGAACCATTTCTATGGTTCATTTGTCTTCCTCTCATGATCCTGAGAGAGTTTAGTACTTAGCATTTTTGATTTCTTTGGCTTGTTTCTTCTAGATCTAAGTTGTTGTATTCTCGGTTGTTCATGGGTTTTGATCTCCCAACCTGGCGTGTATTCGCGGTTGTCCATGGGTTCTGAACCATGGGAACTTTATTTCTGGCTTGGAACGAAGGTTCAGTCACGCACACGTCTTTACGTGCCTGCGTGAATTTTCAGTCACGCACACGTCTTTACGTGTTAGCGTGAATTTTTAGTCACGCACACGTTCTTACGTGTCTGCGTGAATTTTCAGTCACGCACACGTCTTTACGTGTCTGCGTGAATTTTGAGTCACGCTCACGTTCTTACGTGTCTGCGTGAATTTTCAGTCACGCACACGTCTTCACGTGTCTGCGTGAATTTTTAGTCACGCTCACGTTCTTACATGAGTGCGTGAATTTTTAGTCACGCACACGTTCTTACGTGCGTGCATGAATTTTTAGTCACGCACACGTTCTTGCGTGTCAGCATGACATTTTAGTTACGTACACGTCCTGTTGTGCGTGCGTAAATTTCTTGTCACGCTCCTGTTGTGCGTGCATGAATTTCCTATCACGCTCATACTGTGCGTGCGTGAATTTCTTGTTACACTCACGCTGTGCGTGCGTGAGTTACTTTTCACGCTCACATTATGAGTGCATGAATTATCCTTCACGATCACGCTGTGCGTGCCAACGTGAACCACTTTTCACGCTCATGCTGTTTGTACGCTCACTCCTACCTACTAGACTTGGCGTGACTTGTTGGCCTTAGCATAGACTGTTGGCGTGATATGTTGGCCTTAGCATAGACTTGTTGGCGTGACTTCCTGACCTGGGTTTTTTATTTGTTCTATAATTTATTCATTTAATGGTGGCATGATAGTTCTCCTATTATATCCTTATGCTTTTTACATGAACTCGATAATCTTAGCATGTTAATATTTTTGATACATATGGTTGTGTAGAACGTGCCTTGTGTCTTGATTGATTTATGGATACCCAGTAAGACTGGAACTTAACATTGAGAGTTATAGACTCGACCCCATTTAATACTAATTAACTTTCATGCCTTGTCACCATTAATGACGATGGTTATCTTGACTAAAAATTGATCATGCGTTCCTAGTTGGAACTAAGAGACTGGCTAGTCGTCTTATTGAATTGAATGAATGAGACACGTTCATGTAATAAACTATTGTAATCGATTAGCCGATCTCGAATATTGACGTACAGGCACATACATGCTTCAATCTATTTATTTATTTATTTATTTATTTTTCTACAAAAGTAGCATGTGTACTTTATGGTCAAGGCATGATTACTCCGTGGTTAGAATTGATTGTTGCATTACGCTATATAAGACCTACAATCTAGCCGTACGGGTATCGTTGTAGAGTTGCGCATATCGTACCCCGTACGAAAGTACTCATTTGAATGACCATGATCCACGGCATGGGATTTCACTCAACGTAGGGACTATTAAGTTAAATAAAATAATAATTGCATGGAGAGAATGGATCCCCGAGTTCTTACATGGCAGCCCTCTTGGGACTAGTAGTGCCCGACAGACGGCTGGTTCCCACAGATACTGTAAACCTGCCACACGGGCAGGGAGCGGTATCTGCTTATATTATTATTGTATATTGATGACGGGTGTCCCGCTGGGACTCGTCTAATTCATGATTGGCGTAATTGATTAACTGGATAGACTAGCCTTGCTCGCACATAGTAAGAACTGAGGAATCCCTATTTGCATAATTCTAGGATAACTTGGGACTCACAATAGTAAGCCGTAGGAGTTGATTGCCGTTCAAGATGATTTGTTTGTGTACTGTACCTACTCTGTTGCCTAACTGAGATGATCAGAATGTCAGGACATGACGGGCCAACTTCTGTCCTTATTTGGTTGGGAGGTTGGTTCGAAGTGTCGTGATGTTATGTGAACCCTAGTGGAAAGCAGAGATCCATTATTATATTCTCTTACTTACTGGTTTAGTCCTTTATATCGTGCTCCCTTGTGGTACTTGCTATTAGAGGTCTAACCTCTCTAGTTTTGTATGGCCAGATTTAGAGCCGGTTCCCGAGGACTCAGTTTACTTCCACCTCCAAGATGGTCAATACTAGGGGAATGATCGCAAGAGGACTCGAGTGGGTTCCTTACTCCACCACTCGTTTTGTTATTTACTTCATACTTAGCCGTTTAGCACCGACATGTTAGTCGGATTGTCTTGCACTTACTTTTACATAATTGTAATTAAGTCAGACTGCAGCTGATAACAATTGTGTATATGTTACTATACCATCTGGCTATGTTTTGTAAAGCCAGATCTCAAGAACATTTTGACTGAGCGTTTGGGACGCCTTACTGCTTTATCTTACATGTTCTCTATTTTTGCTTCTTGTTTGAATGATTGAGACAATAGATGTGAAGTGACCATAGTAAGACTTTCATGTAGTATGCACCCCCTCGTCTGGTTAGACAGCATTGATCGTATTATACGGTATTCATCTACCCGTAATACGTAGCTGGCTGAGTCATTCCCCCGCTCTCCAGTATTCTGGTTCTGGGGCGTGACAATGCCCCTCCTCTTGGACAGGATCCTCCTCCTCCTCCTGCTACTCTTGAGTCCCTCCAGACTATGCTCCGCGATCGATTCACCTTAGAGGATGATCGCTGGACTCAGCTTGAATACCGGACTACCTTGCAGATGAGTGCCATTAGCAACTCACTGCACGATATTCGGTACTCTATGTCCCGACATCCTTCTATGCCTATTCCCATGGAGCGGGACCCTGCTCGCAATGGATATCGTATCGATGACCCTTGGGTTATCCGCTACTTGGATCCGGATGCGACCTTCGTGGACCCTCGTCGTTCCTTCACTGATCCATCCGACGATGCTGGGCCTTCACGAGCTCGATGATGGATATAGATTTCTACTTGCTGCTGCTACTGAGGATCATAGTTTATGTTTTCTGCATTTTGGATATGAGTTGATGTAGTTGCTTTTATGCACATTGATTGTAGTAGACTTATTTCTTATTTGTGACTCTTGAGACATTCGGTCGTTTTATCAGTTTCTATGCACTATTATCTATTATCTTTTAGTGTGCTTGCCAGTTATTATTTCATATATTTTTTTTGATAAATGCCAAAAGGGGGAGAAATATTTGCTTTGCTATCATTATGTATATGTGCTTTGGAAAAAGAATGGACAACAGGAACAGAGCATTATTTTCGGGGGGAGCTATTGCTAGCTCGGCACTGATTACGGGGGAGCTATGCCATTGCTCTTAAATGTGTCCAGGTATGAATATTGAATATACAAATATTATTTTGTCAATTATCAATATGGGGAGATTGTTGACACAAAATCACAGTCAACCAAATATTGATAGAATTGACTATATGTTACTTGTGACGATTCAATACGATACATGAAGACTAAAGTCAGTACAAGCCAGACGACAGCTCGCACCTGCAATACAACATATTTTTGAGTCTGTATTTTACAATTTTATTGAGTCTAGACTTATGTAAACTGAGCTGTGCTGAGCATCTGAGACTTAACCTATACCCATACCCCAAATCAAAAGCTCCACAAATATCCAAATTAGCCTATTTACAACTTGGACCCATTCTGTGCTCTGGAGACAGAGTTCGGGCCGAACTCTGCCTCCACACAGAGTTCGGGCCGAACTCTGCCTCCTAAAAATTAGGACCCTAATTTCTAGGGTTGGCTGGTTGCAAGTTATCCAACGGCCAAATTTTTGAATATTCCAACCAGAATTCTGGCCGAATTCTACCTACCTAATATCCTATAAATAGGCCATGAATTCTCTCATTTTCAATCATCCAATCTTCTCTTCTCTTCTCTTCTCTCTAAAGCTCTATACAAGCCATACCCTTCTTCATCTACTAGCCACAAGCTCCCTAAGCCTCAAGTGCTCAGTACTTTTCAGTTAGGAGTTTGTACAAGAGTTCAAGAAGTCGCTTGGAAAATTCCAAGCATCGCCACTGCGATCTTTGTAAGAAGTTGACGTGCTCTTCTGAAAAAAAGGTACGGGGTGTAACTACTATTTCACAAATAGTGGATTTAATCCTGAGCTAGAGTTCTCAGGCCTGGACTAGTCCTCCACGAGAGAAACCAGGTTAAAAATCGGCTGTATTTGCGTATGCTTTCTTGCTCCGTATTTATTTCCATATTTACTCTGATTACTTTCAGCTTGTGAAAGAGTTTAATTTTTTAATTGGCTATTATTGCTATAAACTCTATTCACCCTCTCTAGAGTTGCCATATGTTCTTCAGAAAAGTCATTGATTGTCCATATTAGTGCTGCCCGTATCTGAAAATTCTATTTTTTCGAAGCATCATACGTGTACGCCTCTGTTTCCCATAGCTGCTTCAGCTCATCTATCAACGGCTGTAAGTACACGTCGATGTTCCTCTTCGGGTTGTTCGAACCGGAGATGATAATAGTTAAGAACATGTAATGTGTCTTCATGCACATCCAAGGAGATAGGTTATACGGAGTGAGAATTACCGGCCAGCATGAATATTGGGAGCCTGAAAGACCAAATGGGGTGAAACCATCAGAGCAGAGCCCCAACCTTACATTACGCGCATCAGAAGCAAAATTAGGATATGCTCGATCGAAGTGCTTACACGCTTCTTCATCTGATGGGTGATCTAACACTCCTTCGGTCTGTTGTCGCTTGTGCCAACTCATATTTTTGGCAGTCTCTTTCACCATGAACAACCTCTGCAACCGCAGCATCAACGGCAAGTAGTGCATTGAAGCAGTCGGTCTTCTAGACTTGCCTGCAGCAGTTGGCTTGTAGCGATCAGCACCACAGAATCCGCACACTTCTGCATCCTTGTGATCTTTGTAGTAAAGCATGCATCCGTTCTGACAGCAATCGATCTTATCGTATCCCATCCAGAGGGATCTCACCATCCACTTAAAGCGGTAGAAGTCTTTCGGTAACTTGGTACCCTCCGGCAAGATATCGGTAATCAACTCGAGCACTCTATTGTAGCATTCTTGGTAATTAGTGATCCCTGGTTTGGGATATTTAAATTATGTTGTGGTTGGCATCCTCCCAGGATTGGGTTGTCTTAATTACAGAGGATTGCTGCCCAAATTTTTAGAAATATTTTAAAAGGGATTTTCTTATAAAAATTAGCAATTTGAATAAAACCTATTTTTTCCAAAGAAAACCGGTCTCTGCAAAATGATTTATAGATTGGATTTTGGTTGGTTTTTGGATTTTTGTGGATATTGTATCACCAGTTAGGCGACGACCATAACGGTCGAATGAGCCTCGGCGAAACGCAAACGCTACAGGATTTCCTGTATGTTGAGGCGTTAGCCAGCAACATGAGATTGTACGACCAAGTCTATGACTCTTTAATTTTTAAATTAATTATAATTTATTTTAGAACTGGTACTGCTTTTAGTATTTATGGTGCAGAGCCTCGGCCTACTGTTTGGACCGTTCGCGACACTCAGAGCCCGCCTTAGGATTAATTAATTTATGTAGATAATTTGTAAAGGGCATAAGCCCAGTTTTTCCTTTATTTCTCTGTGACCCTGTATTGTGTAGCGTAGCTTTTTCTTATTTTTCTGGAATGTTGATTTTGCTATTAAACGCGTAGAATATAAAATAGATATATTTATTTTATAAAGAAAATTTATAAGTTTTCTTATAATAAATAACCTGGTAATTTAGCAATTCATATGTTTTTTCATTTAAAATAAAAGGCCTAGTTTTATATATATATACTTAAAATACAAAGTTTTGCCAAATTAATCGGTAATTGCTATTTTTTCTAAATTAATCAGTAACCGACTTATTCAATTAAAATGATAACGAACGTAGTTTGCGACGTTAGATAATTTTTCGGTAGATTAACTAAGTAACTTAAAATCTGACTAGGGTCTGCTTCTAGAGATTGTAACTAGCACACCTAAAATGGTTTCATTATGGTTCTAAGTCAAGGTTCTCAACTGTAGGATCGCGGAGACGTACTTGACTTCCTCCTCGGTACCGACATTCCCGATCTAGTCAATTAACAGAGGCAAGTTACGGTTATGTTTTCTTGCATTTTATTTAGTAATTGTCAAGTTGCATATTTAAACCACATTGCTACACGGAACCCTCTCCTAGGGTTTAAATATTGATTGATATTGATTGTGAGGAATTTGGAGAATAGTGTAACGTTTATGACCAATACCCCCATATTGCATGATTGTGCGAGCTTACCCCTCTTACACATGGGGATAAGCCGTATCGTGTCGCTAGGACGCTATTGTACAACCCAAGTCGGTCATAGACGATTACACATTCAAATCACATTGTTTTAAATTTTTAAATTGCTGAAAAATATTATTTCAACTGTTTAGCCTGCACTTTTCCATTATTATTTGAAATGTGAGATACATATTCGTACTTGCTCCCTCCTGACTGGAGATCCACATTTTTAGTTGACATTGAGGATGCTAAGCTATTGTACAATAGCTACTATGACCCGGTATTGTATCCTATGGTGTTGCCAGAGTCCCCCTTGGAGGACGCAGAACCTGAGGCCGGTGAGCCAACCGCCTAGCTAGTTGTTTTCCAGTTTTCTAGTTTTATTGTTTTGGAGTTTGTTAATTTGAATTCAGTACTTTGTTTCAGTTCTTCCATTTTCAGTTGTACTTTTCAATTGTTGAATAAAAGTTTTAAAATTTTCGTATATACAAGTTGTGACAAATGTATAGATGTGGTTGTGAATACCTGTATATAGAACAGCTTACTGCCGTCGTTACACAATAGTGCAGGCTGGGCATGATCCGGTTCGAGCCAAATAATTTTGGGATCAGATCGTGACATATTTTTAGTAGTGGCCCATACAGGTCGATCAACAACTTAGGAGAACATATCTAAAAATAATTAGAACACGAGAACATTAATTTGTCACAACATAGGACCGAAAAATATTATAAATAAATATTTTTGCTTGTTATAGACTGGTAGGCTACCTTGCTTATGTTTTGCATCCTAAACCTTATCCAGCATAGGCCGATTGTATGGTGGTCTATTTTGCTATCTACTTTAGTTTCTAAATTTTATATATCTTTTAGTGTCCCTTGGCTTTCAGAGGTTATTTTCCTCCATATCCATATCATACTCCAGCATTCCTTAGCATCCATACTCCTTTGTTATTTTAGTATTAGATTTTTTTCCCAATCTCCTTCTTCAACAAACCTATTTCAAAATTTTCAATTAGTTGATCAAATCATACTTCTCTATCTTTATTTAGAATCTAGATCTATTTCACTATTTAGAGTTTCAAATTCTCCTTTAGCAAACTTGGTAAACTTTTATCGATCCAGAGTATTTTTACGACTAGTGATTCCAACCATTTATCTTGACATTATTTTCAATTGACTTTCTTGGGACCAATTCCGAACCAAATTCTTCTGGAACCATAAAGCCCCAAGGTTAATTATCACCAAAAGAATTGGTTCAACTTAGCTTGTTCCGAATCTTCCAAGGGGATTATTTTCCAAAAATAATTCCAATATTGATTGATATTTTCTATGTTATTCTAAGACCAAAAATATTTTCATTTGTTGATTTCCTCCACTCTACTCGAAATCTTACTCTCCCTAGGCAACTTCTTGATCAATTCAAGGCCTAGAAAGCTTTTAAACTCAATGCTTGAGTATCATGAAGTACGAACGGTCAGAGAATTGATTCCATCCTAATATTGAATTTTCTTTAGTCATTGGAAAACTTTTTGAATTGTTGAATTATCCCTTTGAAATTTCTATTGACAAAGTTAAGAAAATATTCAGTGACCTAATATGGCTTCGCACATATGCGTCGCAACCATCTATTTGGATTATAGAAACTGCGAGTATACTGCAGCCAGTTGCGCACTGGCGGGGAATAGACTCTAAGTTGAAGTGATTCAGGTGTTGATAGGTTTTTGGATATTATTGAGACTACGTCCTAAATGAATCAAATTTGTCTCCTATATTGTTCAGCCAGGAAATGGATAAAGTTGATAGACTACTCGAAAACCTATTACTATCCAATTTATGGAGCCAAATTTTACTGCAGTCAGGTGCACTCTGGCGAGGCATGAATTTGAGGCAAAGTGACTACAGATATATTTGGGTTTTCGAATATTATTAAAACTATATCCATAATATGGTTGTCTTTTCTGCACCATCAAATTATTCTGACTGTTGTCTGATTAAAGGATTTGTATTTTTAATGGCTTTCCATTTTTAGTAACATCTTATCACAACCAGAAAGAATAGTTTTCCTATAAAATTTTACTTGATTCTTCCTAGAACTTGTTAGGACCATATCAATCTGTATTGCCTCAATTCCTTCCAAGGTGCAATTTTAGTATGTTGCATATATTTTGTGGATAGTTATATATTTTGCTGCTATATATAAAGCAGATTGATAGTTATATGCGGGGAAAACCTAGATAGTTACCTACCAACCTTATTATATTATTCTGGTAAGAGCATCCTTAGAGGATCGGTATTCTTCTAATGAGATTAGATAGCTAAAGGGTAGAGGAGGTAGAAGAATACCTTGAGTAAGTTAGCCTTGAGGGAGTGGTATATCTAGCTTGTGACTTATTTGGAATAGAATCATTAGTAGTGTTCGCTAGTGTCTAAACCTCATTCAAAAAAATGATGGTATTAGACGATTTTTGAGTTTTTTGATTAAAGGAAGAATTATCGGAAGATAGACGAAACATAGGTAGAGTTTAGGATTTGGTAATGTTCTCCCTTGGAGGAAGTGAATTTGGATATATATATATATAAACATGTGAATATGATGATCAAGTAAAGAAACACTTGACGAGGATCAACTTTTATGGATAGATGACTACTATACCTAGAAGGGACGGATATAGCCATGGAAGGAATAACACGAGCAATGGAATGATAGATTCTAAGGAAGGAATAAGCAGAGAGGAATTGAGATAAGACCATTGGCATACAACTTTGGAAAGGAGCATTTGAATTTGCAATTTCTACCAAACATTGGAGGCTCATATTGGTTATGGTAAGAACGATTGGGATTCTGTGGTATTTTGCTAATGTGTTTGGATGAGAACGATTGATAGGTGCATAGTTAAAGATTAAAATTGATTAATGATTGTAATTCTGTCAATTGATTTCAAGAATTGAAAATTCTCAAGTATAGGTCATGGATCAACTTAAGAAATTTTCTAAGGATTTACTATGGCAAGGGAAGATTATAATTTTGATGTAGTCAGCTTTGGAAGAATGGCTGACAATTGAAAGTTGATGTCTGTAAAATGTTTTGATCGAGAGGTATACTTGAAATTGAAATACATTTGGCATGCGAGTTATATACAACGACGGAAAAAAATTTGATTTAGGTGATTATGATTCCAAATAGAGTAGTTCTAATACCTTGGCGGCTGGCTTAGTTTTCTGTAGATACTTAGAGATCAACTAGTTTAGCAAGTTAGAAATTAGATTTTTGCATGGGGTATTAATAAGATTATTATTTTTGTAAGTTATTTTTCTGCATATCCTATCTGTGAACCTTGAAATAGTGATACGATATTTTTCTATCCCCTTTGATTATCACTCAGTCCTCAATGGAACTATCTTATCCGATTACATTCTAATCATAGGTACACTATTCTAATCATCCTCGCTATCCTCCTATCATACGACTTGTTGAGTTCTCCTTAGTCATAAACCCTTATATTCCATTCTAATTTGATCTGGAATTTTTTTGGTCCCTTAACTCAGAAGATTTCTCAATAAACTGTTGACGTTCGTTCCTTTCTTGCCTATTCTGTTTCACGAGACCTCATTTTCCTCTGTTTTTGATCATAATTGTACCTAGATTTTTTCCTCGTGCCTAAAATAATTTTGATCACAATAATATTCCAACCATATTT
Source organism: Iris pallida (assembly GCA_029216955.1). Lineage (NCBI taxonomy): Eukaryota > Viridiplantae > Streptophyta > Magnoliopsida > Asparagales > Iridaceae > Iris > Iris pallida. The sequence goes on from JANAVB010007600.1 coordinate 12,745,151, forward strand.
CAGATCATATCTAGATAAATCTGATCGTGCTGATATTTTATCATTGTACCTAGTAATTGTGCCTAGAATCCGATCGTGCCTCATGATTTAAATTCCATTTTTGATCGAGATTAGTGATTTTGATTGTACCCCGACCCTCATCTTTGAAATTTCGAGGACGAAATTTTCTAAGGAGGGAAGGTTGTAAAACCCATATTTTTGGATTTTCGAATTATTGGCGAATTATTGGATTTTGTCGCAGCATAGTTAGATTATTGGTAGTATTATTATATTTATTATTATTATTATATTAGTCAAATCAAAAAAAATATTATTTCTAAAATTAATTATTTGGATTTTTGTTTGTGGCCCAGTCCCGATCCTGTGCCCGGGGTCCGACTCCGAGTTCGAACCCGATTTTCCGAAGTCCGACTCAGTTCCGAACCCGTCCTTATTTCTCCTTTTTAAAATTCTGGTTATTAATATATATGTTGGTAATATATATATATATATATATATATATATATATATATATATATATATATATAAATATATATATATATATATATATATATATATTATATTATATATTTTCCTAAACCCATCCTAATCTCTAACCAACCACTAATTCCCCACACGTGGACTCAGCACCCCACGACTGAGCTCCCCACGACTCACATCTACTCCTACTCCATCTCCTCAGCTTTCACCATATCCACATCTACTCCTTCTCCTCAGCTTTCACCACATCCACATCTACTCTACTCTCTTTCCTATTCTTCAAATAAAAAAACTCACCACTACCACTCCCATATAAGCACCAGCACCATCCATCACTCCCTCTCACTCTCTCTCATCCCCAAGCTCCCCAAGCTCTCCTCGCGCCCGCTCCAGCAGCCCAGCCGGTCGGACCCTCCCCATGCAGCCTCGCCGGCAGCACAGCTTGGCCAGCGCCCCGTGCTGCCCGCCTTCTCGAGGTCAAAGCTCCAACGTCTCCTCGGTGCAGCCCCGGTGCAGCCTGCCAGGCCCCCTTCCGTGCGATGCCAGCCTTCGTGCTGGCTTTCCCCGACCCGGCCAGCGCCCTGCTGGCCCTTGCCCGTCCGGACAGCACCCCGGCGGCCTCCGCCCCGTCCATCCAGCACAGCGCCTCCCGTCGGCCGCCTTCCCCGGCGACCCCCTGCGTGCTGTCCCGTCTTGCCCGCCCGGCCAGCGCCTTCCCGACGTGTCCCGAGCTGTTCGGTCGACCCCGAGCCTTGTCGGCTCCGCCCCAGCACTACCCCGAGTTCTGTGCGCTGTACCGAGCCATTTTCCGCTGCCCACGGAATTCTTTTTCTCCTAATTTCATCTGAGAGCTGTAGTCGAGCATTTGAGGTATAACTTCGTGTCCCTGTGTCCCTCCCGTAGATAGTCTATAATGACGCGGTCCTGATCCCGTTTCGGGATTCGGTATTTTGAATATTGTTGCTTTTGGGTGATATGTAGAGTATCGGTTACGTCGCGGCGTATTTTCTATTTTGGATATATTGTGATGTGGTTGGTTTGGGTTGGATATTCATTTTTGGGTTGGTAATTAGTGATCCCTGGTTTGGGATATTTAAATTGTGTTATGGTTGGCATCCTCCCAGGATTGGGTTGTCCCAATTACAGAGGAGATGCTGCCCAAATTTTCAGAAATATTTTAAAAGGGATTTTCTTATAGAAATTAGCAATTTGAATAAAACCTATTTTTTCAAAGAAAACCGGTCTCTGCAAAATGATTTATAGATTGGATTTTGGTTGGTTTTTAGATTTTTATGGATATTGTATCACCAGTTAGGCGACGACCATAACAGTCGAATGAGCCTCGGCGAAACGCAAACGCTACAGGGTTTTCTGTACGTTGAGGCGTTAGCCAGCAACATGAGATTGCACGACCAAGTCTGAGACTCTTTAATTTTTAAATTAATTATAATTTATTTTAGAACTAGTACTGCTTTTAGTATTTATGGTGCAGGGCCTCGGCCTATTGTTTGGACCGTTCGCGGCACTCAGAGCTCGCCTTAGGATTAATTAATTTATGTAAATAATTTGTAAAGGGTATAAGCCCAATTTTTTTATTTCTCTGTGACCCTGTATTGTGTAGCGTAGCTTTTTCTTATTTTTCTGGAATGTTGATTTTGTCGTTAAACGCGTAGAATGTAAAATGGATATTGTAGAAGCATGGAAAATATCAGAATGATTCTCTATGCGGCTCGGAACAGGAGAACTCCATGCGGCTCATACAGGGGCAGTCCCATGCGGATCGGAGAGACTCTCAGTCTCATGCGGCTCGGAACAGGAGAACTCCATGCGGCTCATACAGGGGCAGTCCCATGCGGTTCGGAGAGACTCTCAGTCTCATGCGGCTCGGAGCAGGAGAATCCATACTGCTTACATAGGACAGTCCCATCCGGTTCAAAGAGTCTCCCAGCCTCATGCGGCTCGGAAGTATATGCGGCTCACAAACGACCAACAGAGAGATGCGGCTCGATCAACACCACGTGTCCCCGTGGGATCCCTTCACACAGCTGGCCATCAAGTAATGGCCTTATTTAATGCTCTGATTTGACAGCTGACGGCTTTGGCATAAAGTGCCATGATGGTCCTGTCATAATGACAGGCTCTTCGGAAACAGGAGAAAATCTTTGACACAATCCAAGATTGTCACGTGGCTATTCCCATGCGGCTCAATTGAAGAACAGCTTCATGCGGCTGGCAGGAATCATCTTCCTGCGGCTCACCAAGAAGCCATCCCATGCGGCTCGCAAGTACTATACCTATGCGGCTCACTAAGAAGCCATCCCATGCGGCTCGCAAGTACTATACCTATGCGGCTCACTGAGACGTTGTCTCATGCGGTTCATGGATATCATGCGGCTCTGGCAGGGTCCACCATTAAGACATGTGGCAGAGATTCAATTGCCCCCATGACTTGACAGCTGGTAGCAGGGTGATTATGGGACGCATGGTTTTAAATCAATCAAAGATTTACCAGATCCCAATAACCATATTTAACGTTATCCTCACAATTAATGAGATCAGGGCATATCACTCGTGATCAAGCCAATGGGACACGTGGTGAGAGATCCGAGCTTGACACAACCAATCATGAAGATTTAAAGCAATTAGCATTAATCATTCACAGGATTCAATACTATCCACATTTATGGCCCAGATCCTTCACGCCTAAGACTAATGGTCCAGATTGATTAAACATCAGGCCGCCGCCACTTAGAGAATGGGTAATCATCCAAACTCTAATGATGCCCTCACTCCTATAAATAAGCAAGGTGCCATTCCCTTGTGAGATATACAGAGAGACTCCCCCAATAATCAGAGAGAGAATACACAGAGAGAGAGAGAAGTCAGAAGAGTAATAGAGGGAGAGCAAGAAGAGCATTTCTTCATCAATGCCAACCATCTCTTCACAGGAGCCAAGGCTGCATACCGATCGTCCAAGGAGTAAGACAGGGCCGCCGTCGCCTTCCCGAGCCTCTATCGTCACCCCCAGAATCTAAAATAAACAATTGTACTTAGACTGCTGTACCTAGGTTTTCGTCCCTAGGCTTTCTTTGTACAAGCGAGTTTATAACGTGAAGTAAAAGTCCGGTCCTCCGATAATTGTTCTGTTCTTTTATATTTCATGGAAAACACAATGGCGACTCTGCTGGGGAAAAACTTCTCCACGGCTGAGGAGTTGGTGACGCAGTCGGATGCAGCCAAACTTGGCTCCACGCAACAAAAGTTGGTCGTCCGCTTCGACCAACAGGCGTTTGAAGAGATGCTCTCCGAAGGAAGCACTGGCCCGGTCCAGAAGCGTACCTGCACGACGAAGGCTCGCAAAGAGTGGAGGCCAAAATCATTTGCTCCTCCCCAATCCCTCGACGGGATACCCTCTGTTGCTCTAGACGGCAAGAATGACTCTTCGCGGCCCCACTTCAGACCGTAGACAACTCTGCTGTCCCCAAGTCCGGCAGAAGAAAACACTATAATGCTGGACTTGCAGGGGCAGAGAGAAACTCTATGCGATCCGAGCCGCATAAGGGTATTAGCCACAGGGAGAAAGCTCATGCGGCTGCATCCGCCAGCCGCATGAAGAAAACTCATGCGGCCACGCCTGTCAGCCGCATAGTTTATATGGCTACAGTTGCCAACCGCATGGATGAGACTCATGCGATCACTAAAGTCAATCGCTTGCAGAAAACCCATGCGGCCATAGTTGCCAACCGCATGCGGCCAGCCTGCACGGTCGTGACTCCCAGTCGCACAAGAACAACTCATCCGACAGCAGAAGATAACCGCATGCAGACACCCTGTACAATTTCTAATCCTAGCCGCATAGCATCCGTTCCACGCTCTTCTCGATCAGTCTTCGACCGTCTCTCATACGGTCCTGACCCTGATGGTTCTCTGGATGATAAGCCAGACTCTGTGGTATTCAACTTAGACTCTTCCTATTACGCACCCGCAAGTGCTAAAAAGAAGAAGTCTAGGGCAGCGCGGGCTCATCAAGCCCAGTCAGCTGCCCCAACCTCTGACTGTCGGGGCGTCCCGTTGACTATCACGCGAGCCTCTGATGGGAAGTTGTATAGAACCGCTCGAGTCCAGCCCCCGGCGGCAAAAGGACAAAGTGGTTCCTCTGACCTGCGTAAGGCGATCCTCCACAAGCGCAAGGAAAGAGAAGGGGTTTCGGTGTGCAAAGAGTCCTCGCTTGGACGTCACTGCACCCAAATCATCGTCAACTGCTGTTGCAACAACGCGGCAATGACGGAAGACCGGCCGTCAGTCTTCCAAAGACTACAGCATCCGAGCTCAGAGGAAGAGGCACCTCCTCTTGTCTCCTGCAATTCCACTCAGAAAGTCTCCACCGAGGGGAGAGGGAAGAAGACGAGCATCTCCAGCCCCAAGATATCAACCACTACAGCTAAGAAACTATCGTCTAAACGGTTGTCCTCCACCGAAATATTCCAACACACCCGTTCAAAGACAAAATCTGCTGCGATGGGAAATTCATCATCCACATCGCTGGGGGTCGTGGGAACTGGGGGTAGCACTCCTCCGAACATCCACAACAATCTAATGTTTCAAGGAGACGAGCCCGGGGAAACAACTCTTCCATCAGGTACAACAGACGACGATGTCCCCGAGGACATCTATGACTCTCAAGACGAAGCAAGCTCTGAGGCTGGGGGTACTGTTTCCTCCGAGTCCGAACTAGAAGAGAATATTCCCACATATCCTGATGACTTCTCGGTACATGGGTATGACTCGGAGGATACATCCTCCATCGTCCCTTCCGTTTCTCATCATACAAGGATGGTGTTCATAACAGACAACAATCAAAGTGGTTCCAGTGATCGCCAACGCATCGACAATCTCGAAGCCATATTACTTGCTTTGGTCAAGTCTGTAGACGAGATTAAAGCAGCCCTTCCAACTCTACAAGGTGGGACGCCTGGCCAAACAAGCGCGGGTCCCGCGGTCAATGTGGACTCGAATTCGGCGGCACCGAACCCGGGCAACAATCCTCTCGAAATAACAGCCCCTACCGCGACAGATGAGGCCCGAGAAGTAAGAAGAGAGGTTCAGGAGCTCCGAGCCATGTTCCATGCCCGAGAAAATGCTCAAGACCTCAGAATTCGGCAACCATACCCTGCTGAATGGAGGGATGTTCCATTTTCCACCAAGATATAAGCCATTCAATATCAACCCGTATGATGGCAAGACCTCAGCAAGTCGGTACATCACTTACTTCGAGGTCACCACCGACCATCTGCCCCATGATGATGCTATCCTCACGCGATTATTCATTGGGGCATTGGAAGGAGTCGCCTTCGACTGGTATCGCAATCTGTCGGACAACTGCATCCACTCCTTCGCCGGCTTCAAGCGCATGTTCTTGGAAAGATTCTACGAAGTAGGGCAGGATGTCACCATGTCCACCCTCATGGACGTCGTCCAAGGGGAGAAGGAGCTGACAAGGAACTACATTGAGCGGTTCCGCCAAACCGCCATGAAACTGCCCTCCGGAAATCTAGATTCCTCTTTAATTGAAATTTGCCAAAAGCGACTGCTTCCAACGATCAGTCTCTGGATGGGCGAAAGTCAATTCAAAGATTGGAAGACGTTCATCATCAGCGCTACAAGCGCCGAAGAACGACTGAAGAAGGCTCGCCAACTGGAATTGCGCATCTCGGAAGAAGAAAACAAGGACAAGCGTCCCAACAACGATAATGGGGGTAGCCCCTGTAACAATCGGGACAGCAAGGGAAAGCAGGCCATGGTGGCCGATACAGCACAAAAACCTGAGCCGAAGCCAGCAGACAAACAATGGCCGCAAATCACTTACTCCTTCGAAGACGGTCACGTCAAGCCCATCTTGGACATGCTCATACAAGGGGACAGGATTCAGCTTCCTCCACCAAGACGAGAACTGCGGCCGGCAGAGATGGAGAATCCAAAGTACTGCCATTATCATCGCTATGTCCATCATGCTACATACGATTGCTACCAGCTGAAACGATGTCACGCCCAGAACCAGAATACTGGAGAGCGGGGGAATGACTCAGCCAGCTACGTATTACGGGTAGATGAATACCGGATAATACGATCAATGCTGTCTAACCAGACGAGGGGGTGCATACTACATAAAGTCTCACTATGGTCATTTCGCATCTATTGTCTCAATCATTCAAATAAGAAACAGTAATACAGAACATGTAAGATAAAGCAGTAAGGCGTTCCAAACGCTCAGTCAAAATGTTCTAGAAATCTGGCTTTACAAAACATAGCCAGATGGTATAGTAAGGTATACACAATTATTATCAGCTGTAGTCTGACTTAGTTACAATCATGCAAAAGTAAGTACAAGACGATCTGACCAACATGTCGGTGCCAAACGGCTAAGTATAAAGTAAATGACAAAACGAGCGGTGAAGTAGGGAAACCCACTCGAGTCCTCCTGCGATCATCCCTCTAGTATTGACCATCTTGGAGGTAGAAGTAAGCTGGATCCTCGGGGACCGGCTCTAAATCTGTCCATGCAAAACCAGAGAGGTTAGACCTCTAATAGCGAGTACCACAAGGAAGGACGATATGAAGGATTAAACCAGTATGTAAGAGAATATAATAATAGATCTCTGCTTCCCACTAGGATTCACATAACATCACGGCACTTCGAACCAACCTCCCAATCAAACAAGGACAGAAGTTGGCCCGTTATGTCCTGACATTCTGATCATCTCAGTTAGGCAACAGAGTAGATACAGTACACAAACAAATCATCTTGAACGGCCAATCAATTCCTACGGCTTGCTATTGTGAGTCCTAAGTTATCCTGGAATTATGCAAAATAGGGATTCCTCAGTTCTTACTATGTGCGAGTAAGACTAGTCTATCCAGTCAATCAATTGCGCCAATCATGTAGTTAGACGAGTCCCAACGAGACGCCCGCCGTTATAACATGTACAATAATATAAGCAGATACTGTTCCCTGCCCGTGTGACAGATTTACAGTATCTGTGGGAACCAACCGGCCCGTCGGGCACTTAATAGTCCCAAGGGGGCTGCCATGTAAGAACTCGGGAATCCATTCTCTCCATGCCATCATTATTTTATTTAACTTAATAGTCCCTACATTGAGCGAAGTTCCATGCCGTGGATCATGGCCATTCAAATGAGTACTTTCGTACGGGGTACGATATGCGCAACTCTACAACGAAACCCGTGCGGCTAGGTTGTAGGTTTTACATAGCGTGATGCAACAATCAAATCTAACCACGGAGTAATCATGCCTTGACCATAAAGTACACATGCTGTTTTTGTAAGATAAATAAATAACTAAATAATAAATACATAATTTGAAGCCTGCATGTGCCTGTATGCCAATATCCGGGATCGACTAATCGAGTACAATAGTGCATTACATGAACGTGTCTCATTCATTCATTTCAATAAGACGACTAGCCAGTCTCTTAGTTCCAACTAGGAACGCATGATCAATTGTTAGTCAATGTCACAATCATTATCAATGGTGACAAGGCATAAAAGTCAATCAATATTACATGGGGTCGGGTCTATAATTCTCAGGGTTAAGTTCTAGTCATACTGGGTATCCATGGATCAATCAGGACACAAGGCGCATTCTACATAACAATCCATTTTAACAAATTTAACATATCATGATTTATCAAGAAATTCACGCAAAGAGGCGTAAGGATATAATAGAAGAATTATCATGCCATCATTAAATGAATAGGTTGTGGAATAAATAAAAACACCCAGGTCAGGAAGTCAAGCCAACAAGTCTATGCTAAGGCCAAAAGTCATGCAAGAAGTCTATGCTAAGACCAACAAGTCACGCTAAGTCTAGCTGGGGTGAGCGTGGAAAATGGGCGTGAACAGCGAGCGTGAAAAATGATACACGCTGGCAAGCGTGAGCGTGAAAAGTCACGCAAGCAAGCACAGCGTGAGCGTGACTGAAAATACACGCACGCTCATGAGAACGTGAGCGTGACTGAAAATACACGCACGCTCATGAGAACGTGAGTGTGACTGAAAATATACGCACGCTCATGAGAACGTGAGCGTGACTGAAAATACACGCACGCTTATGAGAACGTGATCGTGACTGAAAATACATGCACGCTCATGAGAACGTGAGCGTGACTGAAAATACACGCACGCTCATTGGAACGTGAGCGTGACTGAAAATACATGCACGCTCATGAGAACGTGAGCGTGACTGAAAATACACGCACGCTCATGAGAACGTGAGCGTGACTGAAAATACACGCACGCTCATGAGAACGTGAGCGTGACTGAAAATACACGCACGCTCATGAGAACGTGAGCGTGACTGAAAATACACACACGCTCATGAGAACGTGAGTGTGACTGAAAATACACGCACGCTCATGAGAACGTGAGCGTGACTGAAAATACATGTACGCTCATGAGAACGTGAGCGTGACTGAAAATACACGCACGCTCAAGAGAACGTGATCGTGACTGAAAATACACGCACGCTCATGAGAACGTGAGCGTGACTGAAAATACACGCACGCTCAAGAGAACGTGATCGTGACTGAAAATACACGCACGCTCATGAGAACGTGATCGTGACTGAAAATACACGCTAACATGTAAGAACATGAGCGTGTCTCAAAATCCACGCAGACACGTAGAGACGTATGCGTGACTCAGCCTTCGTCCCAAGCCAGAAGATGAAGTTCCCAGCCAGAAAACACGCTAAGTTGGGAGGTCCACCCATGAACAACCGAAATACAACAACTTAGATCTAGGAAAAACCAGCCATAGAAATCCAAAATGCCAAGAACTAAACTCTCTCAGAATCATGAGAGGAAGAGTAATGATCCACAAAAACGGATGAAGGAGAAGCAAGTTTGCACTTGCCTACTGCTACTGCTGGTGGATGGAGAGTGATGAGAGGAAGAAGAAGTAATGGTGAGAATGAGTAATGAGGAGAGAGAATGGAGAGGGTGGCTTTAAATAGGGGAAGTGGTGGTAGGTGGAAGCTAATGGGCCGGGTTGGATTCAGATTCATCCATGAACCCGAGAACCTAACCTAGGCTGAACCACATAAGCAAGGCTACAAGCAGGAATAGGAAGAAATGCAAAAATAAAGTTACAGAAAATAAAATTACAGGAAATTAATTAACATAAAATTAAAGGAATTTAAATACAGGATAATATATGATAAATACTAAATAAATACACATGAGTTGTACATGTATATAAAAATATGTATTCCAGGAACGGGAAGTGACATCTCTACCCACCTTAGAAAAATTACGTCCTCGGAATTTCAAATCCAAGCAGGTAGAAATATCGGAGCTAAACTAATACAAGCAATTCTAGTGAGCAAGCAATCATTTCTACCATATCAAAAGCAAGTACTATATATGTAAATTCATCAATCCATGATATCAAGTAGCTCTACCCATAAAGTGACAAGCATGAAGAATCAGGACAATCAAGGTATACGGAAAGAGATATACCTTGTGAGTCAAACAGGTGTGAATACCGTGATCGGATATCATCCTCACGTTCCCACGTTGACTCTCCCAAGGAGTGATGACCCCAAGCAACACGGACAAGACTAATTGTTTGGTTCTTGAGTATCTTCTCTCTTCGGTCCAAAATGGACACAGGCTGTTCCTCGTAAGAAAGGTTGGTACCAACAACCAGCTCAGAGTGATCGAGGACATGGCTTGGGTCCGATACATACCTACGTAATTGAGATACATGAAACACGTCATGCACCTCTCGTAACGAAGGTAGGAGGGATAAACGATAAGCAACATCGCCTATCCGATCAAGGATAACAAATGGGCCTACGTACCGCGGACTCAATTTCCCGCGAACGCCAAATCTGATGACCCCACGAGTAGGTGAGATCCGCAAGAATACGTGGTCCCCAACAGAGAACTCTAACGGCCTACGATGCTGGTCCGCCCAACGACGATGCCGATCCTGCGCAACTCGAAGTCGCTCTCTAATTCCTTTAACCACTTCAACCGTCTGAACAATCATTTCTGGGCCTAACATCTTCCTCTCTCCGATATCATCCCATACAAGCGGTGACCTGCACTTCTTACCATATAGTGCTTCAAATGGCGCTATCTGGATACTGGCTTGATAACTATTGTTATATGAAAACTCGACCAAGTATAGGTGGCTCTCCTAAGATCCTCCAAAATCTAAAGTGCAAGCTCGCAACATGTCTTCTAAAGTCTGAATCGTTCTTTCTGATTGCCCATCCGTCTGCGGATGGTAGGTCGTGCTAAATCTTAACTTGGTACCCAGACTATGATGTAAACTCTTCCAGAAATGTGATGTAAAGCGGGTATCCCGATCCGACACTATACTGACAGGAACTCCATGCTGCCTGACTATCTGTTGCATATATAACTCTGCCAACTTTTCTGTAGATTGCCCTAAAGTGTGCTACCTTCGTAAGTCGGTCCACTATCACCCAAATAGCGTCCTTACCACTTTGTGATCTCGGTAAACTGGTCACAAAGTCCATTATAATATGCTCCCATTTCCATTCCGGAATAGGAAGCGGTTGCAATAACCCAGCTGGCCTCTGCTGTTCTGCCTTCACTTGCTGACATACCAAGCAACGGGAAACAAATCTAGCTATCTCCCTCTTCATCCCGTTCCACCAGAAATGCTGCTTGATATCTTGGTACATCTTGGTCCCCCCAGGGTGAATAGAATATTGAGAACTGTGAGCTTCTGCCATAACCTCCTGTCTGATATCTCCACTAGACACACATAGACGTGATCCAAACCTAAGTGTACCATCTTCATGAATTCTCATCTCCTTCCTGAGTCCTGACTCACATTCTGCCCTAAGCTTCTGAATCCTTGGGTCTTGTGCCTGAGCTGCCTTGATCTTGTCTACTAAGTCGGATTGAACTTGCAGACTTGCTAGAACTCCTACATCACTAGGAAGTATAACTTCGATGCCCATCTCCTGAAGGTCTTCTAAAATGTGCTTCTGTGTTATCAACATAAATGTGCCGCCTCTCCTGCTGAGAGCGTCTGCTACCACATTAGCCTTGCCTGGATGATACTGAAGCTCTACGTCATAATCCTTAATCAACTCCAGCCATCTTCTGTGCCTCATGTTCAGTTCCTTCTGAGTAAAGATGTACTTCAGACTTTTATCATCTGTGTACATCTCCACTCGGTCACCATATAAGTAATGCCTCCATAGCTTCAGAGCAAACACTACTGCCGCTAACTCCAAATCATGAGTTGGATAATTCTTCTCGTGGTCCCGAAGCTGCCTAGATGCATATGCTATCACCTTCCCATGCTGCATAAGGACACATCCAAGTCCTTTACCTGACGCATCACAATATACTGTAAAACCTCCGGGTCCAACTAGCAATGTAAGAATAGGTGCTGATATCAACTTCTGCTTCAAAGTCTCAAATGATGCCTGACATTCTGCCGACCAAATGAATGGTACATCCTTCCGGGTCAAGCGGGTCATGGGTGCTGAAAGCCTTGCAAAGTCTGACACAAACCTTCTGTAATATCCTGTCAATCCCAAGAAACTTCGCACATATGCTATGGTCTTGGGTACTGGCCAACTTTCTACTGCTTCTATCTTCCTGGGATCTACTGCTACTCCAGCTCCTGATATGATATTACCCAAAAATGAAATGTGATCCGACCAAAACTCACACTTACTGAGCTTGGCATACAACTGGTTCTCTCTCAGAACCTGCAACACTTTCCTGAGGTGGTCTTCATGCTCCTCTTCACTAGCAGAGTATACGAGAATGTCGTCAAGAAACACAACGACAACCTGGTCTAAGTATGGCATAAAGATGCGATTCATCAAATCCATGAATATAGCTGGAGCATTGGTCAAACCAAACAGCATTACTAAGAACTCATAATGCCCATACTTCGACCTAAATGTTGTCTTAGGAATATCTTCCTTCCGAACCCTCACTTGATGATACCCTGAACGAAGATCTATCTTGGAGAAAACTCTAGCTTTGCTCAACTGATCAAATAAGTCGTCGATCCTGGGTAGTAGGTACTTGTTCTTCACTGTTGCCGCGATAAGCTTCCTGTAGTCAATGCATAACCTGGATGACCCATCCTTCTTCCCCACAAGTACCACTGGTGCTGTCCACGGTGATACACTAGCTTGGATAAACTTTTTCTCTTTCAGTTCCTCAATATGCTGATATACCTTGGCCTGCTCTGAATCCGCCATTCTGTAAACCCGATCTGATATCGATTTAGTTTCTGGTGCCAATTCTATACTGAACTCAATATCTCTAACTGGGGGTAGACCTGGAAGTTCTTCAGGAAATACGTCTAGAAATTCTTCAACTACCTTCGGGATCTGAACTTCTTCTATTGCCGCTACTATTCCCTGCTCTGGTTGAGTTGCCTCTGATCTGACTAAGGTGAATCTCTCCCTGCCTGGAATATCAAAAGATACACTCCCTCTACGATAATCTATTATCGCATGACTGTCTTTCAGCCAGTCCATGCCTAAGATAACGTCGAAATTTCCGACAGAAAATTATATCAGCCGAGCAGGTAAAGAATGCCCGCAAACTACAACGCTACATGCTAAAATAACTCTACTAACTCCTACGAGCCCACTACCAGTGAGTATATTCAACCTCCCTGGCAATGCCTCGAACTCCATTCCTAGTCGTGTCGTAAATTGTACAGATATAAATGAATGGGATGCTCCCGAATCAAACAATGCTACTGCGGGATATGAGGCGACGAGAATATTACCTGCCACAACATCTCCCGATGCCAATGCCTCTTCCAAGGACAGAGTGAATGCCTGCCCTCGACCTCCTTGCTGATTTCCATACTGTGGCCTAGCCTGATGCTGCTGCTGGCCCCTGCCTTGATGATGCTAGGGTGGTCTATGCTGGTGTTGCTGCATCGGCGGTCCCTGCTGTCGAAACATCTGAGCCTTCGAACGCTGTGCCAACGGCCTAGCTGCCACCGCTGGTCCTCGATACTGGCCTGCCCCTGGTGCTGGCAGAGCAGGAAACTGCTGCCCTGGTCCTCCTGTCCTCGAATTCATGGGACATGTGGTAACCCGATGGTCTGGATTTCCACATATCAGACACAATCCATTCAATATCCGACACACATCTCTTGTGTGCCCCATCTTCCCACAATAAGTGCAGCCCGCCGGGGGTTGCTGGTTCTTCCTCTGTTGCTGTTGCTGTTGCCTGGGTGGTGCTAGCCCTCGTATCGCCACATCGTGGATACGAATGCCAGTAGATGGTGCTGTTGTTCGGGGCGCTGCTCCCCCTCCTCCTTCAATCTTACTGTGGGATCTCTTCTGACCCCCAGTTCTTACTGCAAGCCTCTGAATGGTGATTTCATGCCTTCGAGTTGCTGTTAATATCTCATCAAAAGTCTGGTAATTGTGCCCCTCTATCAATTGCAAGAGTTCAAGATGAAACCCCTGCTGAAATCTCATAGCCCTCTGGCTCTCTGTTGCTACCATCTCTGGGGCAAATGGACTCAATCTGCAGAATTCTGCTGCATAAGCATCTACAGTCTTGCCAGCCTGCCTGAGGCTGATAAACTTCTGTTGTAGCTCAAACCGTGCCACAACTCCATAGTACTTGGTCTTGAATCTTGCCGTGAAATCGTCCCAAGCCACAGGACGTCTAATGCCCACTTCCTCTGATTCCCACCAATCACGTGCGAGATCCTGAAGTAACAACTTCACTAGATCCACACGTTCTTCTGCCGGTACCTTAGCTGCTGTCAGAATAGCCTCCATGTCCTTAAGCCATGCATCTGCTGACATGGCATCTTCCGTACCCTCGAAACGGTGGGGGTTGTACTTGTAAAACCTGGCTGATGCTCCTGAATCAGTCCTCACTCCTCTTTCCAATGTCGTCTGCAATCCTTGGTTGAGTAGCACATTCTCCTCTTGTAGCTGAGTGTGCATGCGTTGCTGGGCCAACATCTGATGTTGCTGAGTGGCCATCATTCCTCTCATGATCTCCAGAAGGGCTGGTGTGTCCACTTGGATAGGTAGAATTGTCGGTGGTGGAAGAATATTCGGATATTGTGATCCAGCCGCTGGTTCCACTATCACTTCTTCCTGGGTAGCCTCTTGAGTTAGTACCGGCCCTTGTTGCTGACCAACAGGGTCAGGTTGTCCATATTGCTCTTGTTGCCGTTGTCCAGTCCTGGCAGATGCGGACGAAGTGCCCCTAAGAAAAAGGATAAGAGAACAATCAATCAATCGGACATGAAGGATCAATGAAGTCAAAGGATACCGGAATGTCAAGCTAGAGTCGAGAGTAACGAATCATGAGATCAAAGGGAACATGTATGATTGAGACATCCTATAAATCAAAACACCCCACAAGTCTGAAATCAGACCTGCATGGGCCACCACTAAAACCTTGTCACGCCCAGAACCAGAATACTGGAGAGCGGGGGAATGACTCAGCCAGCTACGTATTACGGGTAGATGAATACCGAATAATACGATCAATGCTGTCTAACCAGACGAGGGGGTGCATACTACATAAAAGTCTAACTATGGTCATTTTGCATCTATTGTCTCAATCATTCAAATAAGAAACAGTAACACAGAACATGTAAGATAAAGCAGTAAGGCGTCCCAAACGCTCAGTCAAAATGTTCTGGAAATCTGGCTTTACAAAACATAGCCAGATGGTATAGTAAGGTATACATAATTGTTATCAGCTGCAGTCTGACTTAGTTACAATCATGCAAAAGTAAGTACAAGACGATCCGACCAACATGTCGGTGCCAAACGGCTAAGTATAAAGTAAATGACAAAACGAGCGGTGAAGTAAGGAAACCCACTCGAGTCCTCCTGCGATCATCCCTCTAGTATTGACCATCTTGGAGGTAGAAGTAAGCTGGATCCTCGGAAACCGGCTCTAAATCTGGCCATGCAAAACCAGAGAGGTTAGACCTCTAATAGAAAGTACCACAAGGAAGGACGATATGAAGGATTAAACCAGTATGTAAGAGAATATAATAATAGATCTCTGCTTCCCACTAGGATTCACATAACATCACGGCACTTCGAACCAACCTTCCAACCAAATAAGGACAGAAGTTGGCCCGTCATGTCCTGACATTCTGATCATCTCAGTTAGGCAACAGAGTAGATACAGTACACAAATAAATCATCTTGAACGGCCAATCAATTCCTACGGCTTGCTATTGTGAGTTCCAAGTTATCCTGGAATAATACAAAATAGGGATTCCTCAGTTCTTACTATGTACGAGCAAGGCTAGTCTATCCAGTCAATCAATTGCGCCAATCATGTAGTTAGACGAGTCCCAGCGGGACGCCCGCCGTTATAGCATGTACAATAATATAAGCAAATACTGTTCCCTGCCCGTGTGACAGATTTACAGTATCTGTGGGAACCAACTAGCCCGTCGGGCACTTAATAGTCCCAAGGGGGCTGCCATGTAAGAACTCGGGAATCCATTCTCTACATGCCATCATTATTTTATTTAACTTAATAGTCCCTACGTTGAGCGAAGTTCCATGCCGTGGATCATGGCCATTCAAATGAGTACTTTCGTACGGGGTACGATATGCGCAACTCTACAACGATACTCGTGCGGCTAGGTTGTAGGTTTTACATAGCGTGATGCAACAATCAAATCTAACCACGGAGTAATCATACCTTGACCATAAAGTACACATGCTGTTTTTGTAAGATAAATAAATAACTAAATAATAAATACATAATTTGAAGCCTGCATGTGCCTGTATGCCAATATCCGGGATCGGCTAATCGAGTACAATAGTGCATTACATGAACGTGTCTCATTCATTCATTTCAATAAGACGACTAGCCAGTCTCTTAGTTCCAACTAGGAACGCATGATCAATTATTAGTCAATGTCACAATCATTATCAATGGTGACAAGGCATGAAAGTCAATCAATATTACATGGGGTCGGGTCTATAATTCTCAGGGTTAAGTTCTAGTCATACTGGGTATCCATGGATCAATCAGGACACAAGGCGCATTCTACATAACAATCCATTTTAACAAATTTAACATATCATGATTTATCAAGAAATTCACGCAAAGAGGCGTAAGGATATAATAGAAGAATTATCATGCCATCATTAAATGAATAGGTTGTGGAATAAATAAAAACACCCAGGTCAGGAAGTCACGCCAACAAGTCTATGCTAAGGCCAAAAGTCACGCAAGAAGTCTATGCTAAGACCAACAAGTCACGCTAAGTCTAGCTGGGGTGAGCGTGGAAAATGGGCGTGAACAGCGAGCGTGAAAAATGATACACGCTGGCAAGCGTGAGCGTGAAAAGTCACGCAAGCAAGCACAGCGTGAGCGTGACTGAAAATACACGCACGCTCATGAGAACGTAAGCGTGACTGAAAATACACGTACGCTCATGAGAACGTGATCGTGACTGAAAATACACGTACGCTCATGAGAACGTGAGCGTGACTGAAAATACACGCACGCTCATGAGAACGTGAGCGTGACTGAAAATACACGCACGCTCATGAGAACGTGATCGTGACTGAAAATACACGCACGCTCATGAGAACGTGAGCGTGACTGAAAATACACGCACGCTCATGAGAACGTGAGCGTGACTGAAAATACACGCACGCTCATGAGAACGTGAGCGTGACTAAAAATACACGCACGCTCATGAGAACGTGATCGTGACTGAAAATACACGCTAACATGTAAGAACATGAGCGTGTCTCAAAATCCATGCAGACACGTAGAGACGTGTGCGTGACTCAGCCTTCGTCCCAAGCCAGAAGATGAAGTTCCCAGCCAGAAAATATGCTAAGTTGGGAGGTCCACCCATGAACAACCGAAATACAACAACTTAGATCTAGGAAAAACCAGCCATAGAAATCCAAAATGCCAAGAACTAAACTCTCTCAGAATCATGAGAGGAAGATTAATGATCCACAAAAACGGATGAAGGAGAAGCAAGTTTGTACTTGCCTACTGCTACTGCTGGTGGGTGGAGAGTGATGAAAGGAAGAAGAAGTAATGGTGAGAATGAGTAATGAGGAGAGAGAATGGAGAGGGTGGCTTTAAATAGGGGGAGTGGTGGTAGGTTGGAGCTAATGGGCCGAGTTGGATTCGGATTCATCCATGAACCCGAGAACCTAACCTAGGCTGAACCAAATAAGCAAGGCTACTAGCAGGAATAGGAAGAAATGCAAAAATAAAGTTGCCGGAAATAAAATTACAGGAAATTAATTAACATAAAATTAAAGGAATTTAAATACAGGATAATATATGATAAATACTAAATAAATACACATGAGTTGTACATGTATATAAAAATACGTATTACGGAAACGGGGAGTGACAAACGGTACATACAAAACCTCATCGATTCGAACGCTCTGGCCATCGATTTCGAAGAGGTAACCGTGGCGGCCAATATGGTATCCGTACAATTCGGCAGCTGCCCTCCGACGGAGACTCAAGACGGGGTGGTCCCCGTCCCTCTAGCGACAATGGAGATTACCAATCTTCCACCTCCCCAAGATCAGGCTGTCGGTCTAGTATCTCACCACATCACGAGGGGAGGTCATGTGGATCCATCCAGACTTGGTGTCAGAAGTGACTCGGCCCACACCATCTTCCACCGATAAGAAGAAAAGTGGAAACGTCAGGACCTGCCACACAATCTCGGCAGACAACGAGGAAGCTACAGCCGTCGTCACGCGGTCCGGAGCGCAATCCCAATCTGTGGTTGACAATCCAGCTGAAAATCATCAACCCACTACAACTGATGCTCCGGAACCGGCTCAGCCTTCGACGACCGACAAGCCTAGGCCGAGGAAGACTCGCTTCGATAAATCCCTCCGAAAAGAGGCAGCCCAAGGGCTAGAGAGACCCTACAACTTTAACATCTTAGCACAATTGGCTAACACACCGGCCAAGTTGTCACTGTACGAACTCCTAAGACTCTCCAAGGACGTTCGTATTGCATTAAGTGAAGCACTCCAAAATGCCGATGTCTATCTGGCTCAATCCAACCTCACCGGGGAGGACTCACCCGTGGATCTCCAAGACAGTGCCTGCACGGGAGCAATGCCCAACATCGTCTTCACTCCGCAGGACATGCTCATCAAAACCAACCTACACGATCGCCCGCTATACTACACGGGATACATCGACGACGTGAAGGTAGATCGGAAGCACATAGATCCTGGCTCTTCCATAAGCATCATCCCGAAGGGTCTGCTACATCATCTCCGCATCCCAATACATCGCCTGATGCCTACAAGCACCGCCATAAGCGGTTTCAATTCGGACAGGAGCTACCCTATTGGGAAGATTCGTCTGAAGTGTCAAATTGGCGACCTCCAATCCGAAGTCACCTGCTACGTCATAGATGCAGACACTTCTTACAACATCCTCTTGGGGCGCCCATGGATACACGATTACATGATCGTGCCTTCCACGCTACACCAGTGCTTCAAATATGTCGATAAATACGGCTTCGTGAAGACGGAATTTGCTGACATCGATCCCTTCAAAGGGGTCGAATCTTACTACTCGAACTCCTGCCTATATGAAAAGTCGAAGAGGCACCTTGATGAATAAAATGAACAAGCTGGTACCGAAACGGCCACAGGATCAGAAGAGCCTCTGACAATCCACCTCCAAGCTCGCAAACCGGGAAGGTCCGCACCCCTTACTGCCACTCTGCGGAAATACGCAATCAGCCTCTCGGCACAGGAGGAGCAGATGATAATTCGGCTGCCAAGGTCCGGCCAAGTGCCGAGATCCTCAACGGGGCCATTGACAATCAGACTGCCGAGAGTCGGTCAACCCCAAACGGAGAAGCTCAATCCCTCTGATAGGCCACTGACGATACGCCTTCCCAAGAAGGGTCGTCACCCCGATGCAAGATCTGACACTTCTAGCGAACCAGCCACTCCTCGCTCCACATCAAATGCCAAACGGGGGGTCGCTGTTCTGCCAACAACTCCACGCTCTGCTCCATCAACTGAACCACTGACAATCAAGCTTCCCAGGACGTCTTCTCAGTCCTCATTCACACAGGGGGTAGCCGAAGAGGAACCAGAGTTAGCCAAGTATGTGGCTGCCCACACTGATGTTCCCTCCGCTGATGATGTAATCCTCCTAGAAAAGATACCTTACTTCATCAATAAAGGGTTATCTTTGAACTACACCGAGCTCAATAAGCTATGTACAATGTATGCTATGGAACACGGTATAGGCACTCACCTACACACACAGGTGACAAATGTGTACACCGCGATCCAGCTTACTCCAGTAGAAGACGCTTACCGAATAATCGAGGGAGGGGACCATCCAATCATTTTCGGCCGGACGAACAACCCGCATCCCCTCACCATAGAGGAAGCCGACCTCGGGTCAGATGCCGGAAGACTGCCTCTGTATCTTTATAGCCCCTAATCCAAATATCTCATGCAGAAACAGGGGTATGATCTGGAGACGACGCCAGGTTTGAACTACGGCACTGGGCGACGATTACCTTTGAAGCCGCCGGTCTCGGCGGGCAAACCACGGGACTACTATAGCAAAACTCGATGCGGGTTAGGGTATGTAACGCCTACCACGACCCCTGAGAGTTCAGATAAAGAATGCGACTGGCAGTCACATTCAACCGGGTCACCAACTTCTGACTCGGATACCAGCATCGGAGATGTGTTCAGGGCATATCACTCGTGATCAAGCCAATGGGACACGTGGTGAGAGATCCGAGCTTGACACAACCAATCATAAAGATTTAAAGCAATCAGCATTAATCATTCACCGGATTCAATACTATCCGCATTTATGGCCCAGATCCTTCACGCCTAAGACTAATGGTCCAGATTGATTAAACATCAGGCCGCCGCCACTTTGAGAATAGGTAATCATCCAAACCCTAATGATGCCCTCACTCCTATAAATAAGCAAGGTGACATTCCCTTGCGAGATATACAGAGAGACTCCCCCAATAATCAGAGAGAGAATACACAGAGAGAGAGAGAGAAGTCAGAAGAGTAATAGAGGGAGAGCAAGAAGAGCATTTCTTCATCAACGCCAACCATCTCTTCACAGGAGCCAAGGCTGCATACCGATCGTCCAAGGAGTAAGGCAGGGCTGCCGTCGCCTTCCCGAGCCTCTATCGTCACCCTCCAGAATCTAAAATAAACAATTGTACTTAGACTGCTGTACCTAGGTTTTCGTCCCTAGGCTTTCTTTGTACAAGCGAGTTTGTAACGTGAAGTAAAAGTCCAGTCCTCCGATAATTGTTCTGTTCTTTTATATTTCATGGCATACAGATATATTTATTTTATAAAGAAAATTAATAAGTTTTCTCATAATAAATAACCTGGTAATTTAGCAATTCACATATTTTCTCATTTAAAAGAAAAGGCCTAGTTTTATATATATATATATATATATATATATATATATATATATATATATATATATATATATATATATTCTTTATATATATATATATATATATATATATATATATATATATAAAGAATATATATATATATATATATATATATATATACTTAAAATACAAAATTTTGCCAAAATAATCGGTAATTGCTATTTTTCCTAAATTAATCAGTAACCGACTTATTCAATTAAAATGATAACGAACGTAGTTTGCAACGTTAGACAATTTTCCGGTAGATTAACTAAGTAACTTAAAATCTGACTAGGGTCTGCTTCTAGAGATTGTAACTAGCACACCTAGAATGGTTTCATTATGGTTCTAAGTCAAGGTTCTCAACTGTAGGATCTCGGAGACATACTTGACTTCCTCCTCGGTACCGACATTTCCGATCCAGTCAATTAACAGAAATAAGTTACGGTTATGTTTTCTTGCATTTTATTTAGTAATTATCAAGTTGCATGTTTAAACCACATTGCTACATGGAACCCTCTCCAAGGGTTCAAATATTGATTGATATTGATTGTGGAGAATTGGGGGAATAGTGTAACGTTTATAACCAATATCTCCTATATTGCATGATTGTGCGAGCTTACCCCTCTTACACACGGGGATAAGCCGTATCGCGTCGCTAGGACGCTATTGTACAACCCAAGCCGGTCATAGACGATTACACATTCAAATCACATTATTTTAAATTGTTAAATTGCTGAAAAATATTATTTCAACTGTTTAGCCTGCACTTTTCCATTATTATTTGAAATGTGAGATACATATTCGTACTTGCTCCCTCCTGACTGGAGACCCACATTTTTAGGTGACATTGAGGATGCTGAGCTATTGTACAATAGCTACTATGACCCGGTATTGTATCATGTGGTGTTGCCAGAGTTTTCCTTGGAGGATGCAGAACCTGAGGCCGATGAGCCAACCGCCTAGCAAGTTGTTTTCCAGTTTTCTAGTTTTATTATTTTGGAGTTTGTTAATTTGAATTCAGTACTTTGTTTCAGTTCTTCCATTTCCAGTTGTACTTTTCAATTGTTGAATAAAAGTTTTAAAATTTTCGTATATACAAGTTGTGACAAATGTATAGATGTGGTTGTAAATACCTGCATATAGAACAGCTTACTGTCGCCGTCTCACAACGGTGCAGGCTGGGCATGATCCGGTTCGACCCAAATAATTTTGGGATCGGGTCGTGACAGAGGATATATTAGTGTTCATGTTTCAGCTGTTGGACTATTGTACATGGTATTCCACTCAAGCGGTTTCACTCAGATTTCAAACATCGAGCATAGATTATTTTACCCACATCAGCAACTTACATCCAAGGGTCAGAGTTTATTCAACAAAGTCATTCCTACAATATATTCATCCAACCACCATCTCCGATATATCATGACCGACAAATATCAATTCAAACCATTCTCATAGTTCATGTCGTCAAATCTTATCCCGATAAAGTTTACCAATCCTTATATGTGGACTAGTAATGTTCACATGTAAAAAAAATGTTAAAAAAATAAATATAAATTTATTATAAAAAATTAACAAACCTAGGATTTAAACTCAAGCAACCAAGAAAATATATCCTACCTTAACCACTTGAGTTAGACTATTTAGTCATAAATATATCATATTAGATAGTTAAACACTTAGTTAATTTTTTTAAATAATTAGTTGGGCATTTAGGTAGTTATTTAGTTATTTATTATTATTTTTAAATTTATCTAACTTCTTGATGATATTCATACAACTTAGACGGGTCATTTTTTTGAGCCATTTTGAAGCCTCTCTATATAGTAGAAGATGAAAGAGAGGGTTTTAGGTTATACAGAGGATAAGAGAGGAAGTTAGTTTTAGAATTTTATGTTTAGTAAATTTTTTTAATTAATTGATTGAGAATTTACAAGCAGCTTAGACAGCTCAATTTTTAGCGGCTTCTAAGCCACCTTAAATTAGTAGAGATGAATCTTGACTCTATTTCTATCTTCATTTTAACTAATCTTAAAATTTGTTTCCATTGTTTTTTTCTTTATTGGTTGTGATGTGGCAAGGATAATAGATGGTTTGGGATAAATAAATTTTTCATGGGTTTGGTTGCATTTTTATCAATCATGATGGGCGAAGAGGTAATGACGCTTAGTATCATATGCTGCAATTTTCATCTTGTTTTGACTGGAGAATTATGACAAATTCATCATGGTCCTGTGGCTTTATGTCATAGAAAGATATGACATTTGGTTTTGATATTTTTTTTAAATGACATCTTCTTCGGTTTTTCTTGCTACATTCTTGTTTATTGAAATGAGCTGCAAATAGTGTTGTAGAATTGTGATAAATTCATCATGTTGTTACCTTTAACCTTTATTGGGAATTTCTAACTTTATACCTTCTTCTTTTCCTGCTGCTACCTTTGTTGGGTAATTTTGACAAAACTGAGTTCTTGGCTTTGGTTGGAGAATTGTGGTAAATTCATTCATGGTCATTCTGCTTTGTATTAGATAAACATGACATTCGGTTGGAGAGTTTGATAGGCTTCAGTTAACTGTTGCCTTTGGTTAGAGAAGTAAGACTTACATTTTTGAGATGCTTTAGGTTTAGAATTGTGATAAATTCATAATGGTGTTGTGGCTTTTGGTTGGAGTCTGCATAGATTATGTTGTCGCGTGTGGTTTTGGTTAATTAAAAGGTGCCCTTTGGTTGGAGATTTCAGACCTACTAGCTTCTTGTTAAGCGAGCATGGCTAACATGCTCATTTCACTTCCTAGTTGGAGATTTCTAACTAGTAGATTTGGTATGCTCACTTCACTTCCTTAGTTGGAGATTTCTAACTATTAGATTTGGTAAAATGGTGCCTCTGGTTGGAGAATTCTTACCATTGGTTGAAAAATTATGACCTGCAAACATGATTGGCTTAATCTTTTTCTATATTGGCAATGATGAGATGCAAGATGGAGATGGTTTTGTGATTTTGTAGGGAGAAACTGAATTGTTGAAAATATATTTACAGTTAACAAAGACCCAATACATATAAATTATTTCCGACTCACCCACTATTGGTATTGGGTGTGGATTCCTAGTGTAATCTGATCTAATTTGGTCCCCAGCAACTCAAGTACATGACTGTCCTTAACGACTCCTCGGACTTGTTCTCTCCCTTAAATTTCCGTCCCAACACTGAAGAAGAGGGAGTGATCATCATCTTGTTGTTGGCCCCATCGGCGGCGGCGGAGAAGGAGCTCATCTTCCTCTTGGCATGCTGGTGAATAGACCTCAATGCGTAGTTCCATCTGCAAAAGCCTGCCTGGTCCTTGAGCGCTTCCACTGCGGCCACGCTCGCCGCCACCACCCAAGAAGCCTTGCTTGCCGAACTCATGGTGATGCACCGAAAGAAATAAAGACTCAATTTGCTTTGTAACGGACTAGAAGTAGAAAGGAATAGGAATTTAATTTGTTGTGTAGCTTCGCTGATGAAAAGATGAGAAAAGTTAGTGTTATATTTATAACGAGGATATAACATGTGTGCAGTTTGATAGCAGCTGGTTTTCCAGGACAAAGCAAAACTGTCCTTCGTACCAATACCAGGTGCTTCATCAGTTTTTTAATAGGAAAACGAAAAGTTTTCAGCACCATCATAGCAGCTCTCTGGGTGGTTTTAATTTAAAAATGAGAAATTTTGACTTATCCCTACTTAACTTATCCTAATTCAAGGTGCATCTCACAGTTTTACAAAAATGTATACTACTTCCCACTTTAGACGGTTTCTGTCAAAAAAAAAAAAAAAATGGGACCAAAATACCCTTGTCTGAGCTGCAAAAATACTGTAATTTGCCGACTGATTTTACCGACGGTAGTCAAAATGTTGCTATTTAGCTACGGAATACCGACTAACTAGCGACTGATTTATTATGAAAATTGCAGTATAACTAAATGCCGCTGAATTCGTCGGTAGTTAGTCGGGAAAGGACGAGCGACGCATTAGCGACGGAAAATTCCGTCGTTGAGCTGCTATAAAAAGTTAGACAACCTTTCTTTTCCCATTCTCAAATTTTTCCCCCTAAAAATTTTTCCCCCAATTTCTTCCCTCCTCCGTTCCCCTCTCCTCCTCCGACCTCCTCCACCTGCGACCACCTACTCCTCCTCCTCGGCGACCTCCCCCTCGACTCCCCTCCTCCTCGACGACCTCCCCCTTCTGCTCCCCGTCCTCCTCCTCCCGACCCCCTCCTCTCTGCCCCCTTTACAGCCCCCCTCCGTTCCCCTCTCCTCCTCCCGACCCCCTCCGACCCCCTACTCCTCTCCGCCCCCCTCCTCTCCGCCCCTCAACTTCCCTCCGACCCACCTCTCCGCCCCCTCCTACATCACCCCTCCCCCTTTCTACCCCCTCTACAGCCCCCCTCCCCGCCCTCTGCGTCCCCTCCTCGACCCCCACTCCCCCCTCTCCGGCCCCCTCTACAGCCCCCCTCCTCGGTGCTCTGGCCAGACCCCCTCTCTGCGTGCCCCCTCCTCCTTCATCTTCGGTAAATTCCCTCTTTGCATATGTTTTTTTAGTGTTTTTATGTTTTCAATTTTGGACACGGTTAAAGATACATATGTAAACATTAGCTATGGTTTTGGACACGGAACAAACACAATGGAGCTATGGTTTTGGAATCATGGGAATAACTAGGATTTTAGGCTTTCGTAAATTATTCGAAATTCGTGAAATTGGAATTGGATATCCGATACAGATATGATACAACCGATACTAATCCGATAAGGTTGATACCAATCTTATACGACCAATACCAATCCTATACAGCCAATACCAATCCTATACGGCTGATACCTATCGAATATGACGATACCAATTCGATAATGCCAATACCAATCCGATACGGCCGATACCGAACCGATAGGCCGATACTAATCCGACACGGTCGATACCGAACCGATAGGCCGATACTAATCAAATACGGTCGATACTAATAAGAACCAATTTTGATACCGATACTCATAGGAATGGTCGATATTACCGATTTTGATATCCATACTTATTGGATTAATGGTCTGATACCGATTTCGAGGTGGGAGTGGATATACAAAATATATGGTCGTGCTTGATTGTTACAATTATGTACTATATTAAATTTTACTTGTATTTACAAACATATATGGTACTTGGTACAGAATTGGTTTAAGCAATGAATCGATACTTAGTTAACCGTTCGTGGATGTACAATCGGTGACATGAGAGCAAGATTGGTTTGACGGATGATTTCAAGACGAACGTCGAGAAATTTCTGAGATACGTCAGTAGCCAACCTTATTTCATGGACGGAAGGCTCATAAAGTATTCTTGTGTCAATTGTCGTAATATACCATTCAGAGAGGTAGATCTCGTGAGAGGGCACCTCTACAAGAAGGAATTCGTACTGAACTAAAACGAGTGGACGGCTCAAGGAGAACCTTTGGTTCTGCAATATCAGTCCTCCTTCAATACGGAGGTGAGAGACCTCACTCTTGGAGACCACTTCCAATATCGGCATCGAAACTTGGCACGTGAGTTGGTATTTGATGCGGCTTGTGCCGGTCCAAGTTTTGATCCGGAGGATCCGAATCCTGTTGCAAAGGAGTTCTATGATATGTTCAACCATGCCGATACTCCGTTATATCCGGGTTGTGATTCTCATTCTGTCCTGTCGATGGTGATGCGGTTGTTGAACATCAAGTCTAATTTTAACTTGCCGCAAGAATGCTACGATTGGATAATTCAGTTTTTTAGAGAGTTGCTGCCAAAAGGAGCGAAGGATTTGCCAGAAAACTTTTACAAGTCGAAGATGATGATAAGGAAACTCGGATTAGGCTACGAGAAGATAGATTGTTGTCGAAACAACTGCATGTTGTACTACAAGGAGAACAATGATAAAGACAAATGTATTTTATATCACAAAGACCGGTACAAGCCCATTCGGGGCAAAGAAAAATCAACTGCACGAGCAAGGTTGTGCCCCTACAAATTCATGCAGTTTTTACCGATCACAAAGAGGCTATAGAGAATGTATATGTCCTCGAATACTACAGAATACATGACATGGCATAGTAAAGAGCGAAAGATGGATGAAGGAGAATTATCTCACCCATCTGATAGAGAGGCATGGAAGCATTTTGATCGATGTCATCCTCGATTTGCTACAGAGCCTAGGAATGTTCGGCTGACTTTATGTTCTGATGGATTCACTCCTTTCGGACAGTCGGGGGCTCAGTACTCTTGTTGGCCGGTGATTTTGATCCCTTACAATATACCATCGTGGATGTGCATGAAGACTCCTTATATGTTCTTAACACTTATCATACCTGATCAAAAAATCCAAAGAAGAATATCAATGTCTACTTGCAGCCATTGGTGGACGAGTTTAAACAATTGTGGCAGTTCGGCGTTCAGACGTATGATATATCGATGGAGCAGAACTTTCAGATAAGAGCGATGTTGATGTGGACCATTAATGATTTTTCAGAATACGAAATGTTATCTGGGTGGAGTACTCATGGTATTATGTCTTGTCCGATATGTATGGAAAAGAGTAAGGCATTTCGCTTTCAGAATGGAGGAAAAGTTTTTTTTATTGCCATCGTCAGTTCCTTCCTATGTCGCATCCATGGAGAAGGAACAGGGACACCTTTAGAGCTGGTAAACAGGAACTAACTCCTCCCCCGTTGAGATTGACTGGAGATATCTTTTGGACGGAGGTAGAGGATTTGCCGACTGTAAAAGAAGATTCGAGTTCGGGCCATCACCTAGAAGGCTTCGGACATAACCATAATTGGACGAAGCGGAGTATCTTTTGAGACTTACATTATTGGAAGGACAATCTCATAAGACACAATATTGATGTCATGCATATTGAGAAAAATGTATTCGACAACATCTTCAATATGATGATGGATATCAAGGAAAAAACGAAAGACAATCCCAAAGCAAGAAAGGACTTGAAAATTATTTGCAGGCGTCCAGAGTTGCATCTAACACGAAGATCCAATGGTAACTGGGTCAAGCCCTCAGCACCATTTACACAGAGTATGGATGATAAATTGATAATATACAATTGGATTAGAAACTTGAGATTCTTTGACGGTTACGTGTCGAATCTGGCAAGATGTGTCGATCTCAACGAACGCAAGCTGATAGGGATGAAGAGTCATGATTGCCACGTGTTCATGGAGCGTTACTTTCTATCGCTCTGAGAGAGATGATGCCTTCTCAAGTATGGGGTCCACTGGCCAAGTTATTTATATTCTTTAGAGACTTGTGTTCAAGTAAGTTGACGGTGCAACATATGTTTGAACTTGAGAAGAAGATTGTATTGACATTCTGCAAGTTAGAAAAGGTATTTTCTCCCGACTTTTTTGATAGTATGGAACATTTGCCGATTCATCTTGCATACGAAGCATATATCGGTGCTCCCGTCCATTATCGTTGGATGTATCCATTTTAGAGGTATAAATTTATTTAATTATCTAGTACTAATAATTATTTTATTCAAACAGATCTAATAGTGAATATATTATTTATAGATATCTACATCACCTGAAGAAGAAGGTGGACAATAAGACCCATGTAGAAGCTTCAAAATA
Organism: Iris pallida; assembly: GCA_029216955.1. NCBI lineage: Eukaryota > Viridiplantae > Streptophyta > Magnoliopsida > Asparagales > Iridaceae > Iris > Iris pallida. The sequence goes on from JANAVB010007600.1 coordinate 12,773,771, forward strand.
CGAAGCATATATTATTGAGGAGGTCTCAAAATTCTGCTCAATCTACTTCGATACTCATGTCAGAACAAACTGGAATAAAGCACCAAGAAATGATGAAGGTGAGGTCGATGAACCGAATCATGAAATTCGTACTATCTTCAATGTTGGTGGAAAGCCTACAAGTGCTTCTAAGTTATGGTGGTTGGAGGACGATGAGTTTGAAGCCGTTCATCGGTATATCTGCCTGAATAGTGGTATAGAGGAGATGAAAGATATAGAGAAGTAAGAGACATAATTTTGCTATGTTATACTCCAATTTTGCGATATACTTGTAAAACTTTCACTAACTTTTCTCATTTTTATTATAGTATTTTTAGAGATAAGATAAAAATGGAGAGACCTAACATTGATGATGATGATCTTATTAGAGAGGTTGACAAAATATTTCCGTCGTGGTTCCATAACTATGTAAGAATTAGTATCATTTAACTATTCTTAATTCAACTGACCGACGAAAGGGCTTTTGTCCTAATGACATTATGATACGTGATGTTTTAGGTTTTTCGTTGACACACAATTGACCGACGAAAGACTTCGAGCACTAGCTATCGGACCAAGCAAGAGGGCAAAATATTGGGATGGATATACCATCAATGGCTTTAAATTTAGAACCACTGATAAGCCTATCATTCACTTATTTGTCGATGAGGAGGCTAATGCCACAGAATTATGGAGTTTGTGTAAGGGGTTCAGTCTACGACGTCGATCCAGAATTTGACTATTACGGTGTTTTAAGAGATATTGTAGAGCTGGATTACCCTTTTGATACCTAAATTGTGTTTTCAAATGTGATTGGTTCGACACAACACCCAATCAAGGATGGAGAATTGACAAACAGTTTAGATTTATTGATATAAAACACAAAAAAAGATATATAGGTCTCGAATCGTTTGTGTTGGCTAGTCAAATGGTCCAAGTGTACTACATGAATTATCCTAGTCGACGACGTACGACTCATGATTGGTGGACTGTATGCAAAACTAAAGCAAGAAATATATATAATATTGGAGATCAAGCATACCAGGAGAATAAGATAGTCATGCCTCAACCAACATATATGAGTTTAGCCGACATTGATGACATGGAGGTTGACGTTACTGTAGAGGATGATATAGTTGACGAAGAGCTTGACATAGAGGACTTACCTCATGTAGATGAGGAGTCTGAAATGGACGTATCGGATGAGGATGAAGAATTTGAAGATGAAGGTAAAACTGGAAGTAATAGTGAAAATGAAGAAGATGAAGATGAAGAAGATTCGGATTACGAAGAAGATGAAGAAGATTAGTACGTATTACCTATTAGATTTGCATTGATTATTTGTATCAACACACCATTATTTAATTTCTATTAGATTTGCATTGATTACTTGTATCATCACATCATTTTTTTATTTCTTTCAGATTTACATATGGCGGGACGAGGCCGTACACGTCGACTTCGAGGATCTGGGTCGACCCGACCTCCTACTCCTGCTCCTCCTAGTACTTCTGCTGCAGATCGCAGAGGAGTTAGCGAGAACGATTTGGTTGATGAGGTGGATGGCTTATCTCCGTCGTTCTCTCGTTCTTCAGTCGGCGGAGCTAGCCCTGATATTCCTTCAGCATCTACTCCTACCGGTACTAGTGCCCCGTCTTCTATGCCGGAGACTACACCTGTCGCTCCTACTGCGACGAACCCATATCCTGGCCTTTTGGTCAACCATGGAGTGTATATACGTCGACCAGGATTTGCGGACCCTCCTACTCTGCCAGAGCGGCCAGCCAATATCACTCGTACCGAGCTGTGGGCCGATGGAACGACGTAAGTATACTAGTGTTAGTAGACACATTTATTTATACTCTATTTATTATCAAATCGTACATTGTTTTGTTTATTCCAGGTTCTTTCTGGTCCAGGCTGGTAGAGATTTGGGGGAGTTGATGCGTCGACAATTCCATGGTCCCTATCTGAACTTCGGGAACATCCCAGTTGATAGAAGATTCATTTAGCCCGAGATGCTTGACGTATGTCTAAATAATATCGTCTTTGTTTACAATATTTCTTAAATATTTGCCCTCTTTTTTTATTTGTCATTATTTGCAGAAGTCGTACTGGTGGCCAGCGCATAGAGATCAGGCGATCCGGAAGTGCTACAAGTCCGTCGCCAGCAAGAGGTTGAGGGATATGGTCAACGACCAGAAGACATTATTTATACTAAGTAGTGATCAACGCAAGGAGTGGTTGAAGGAGGAATTCTGGGAGGAGATAAAGAAGAAGATGGACACTCCGGCCTATAAGGCCAAGTGTGAGAAGGCAAAGGTTGTCCATGCTAAGGGTGGTCACCACACGGGTGGATCCATCCCAATTACATAGCATTATCGACGGTTGGTGAGTATTTTTATTTGTTATTTCTTCAATTGTTTAAGTTTACTATTTAGTTATAAATTGATGTTTAATTGTTACAGTGCGAGGAGGTCGCCAAGGCAGGCGGAGATCCGAACGCCCTGGACTTCCCTAAAGTTTTCGAGCATACCCATAAGTGAAAGAAGGATGGGAAGCTCATAGATGATCGGACGACCAAAGCCTATGCAAGTTTTTCGAGTCCTATACCTAATTACATTTCTTCTTCATCTTTACGTACTTAACTATATTTAGTTTACCGAAATAGTTTGTCTGAACTCTAATATGAATATTAACTCTAAATCATAACCCTAAGTAGTATTATAAATCAAAGAATAGTTTAAGAGACGTATGAGAACGTAACCATAACAATACTTACATCGAAAATAAAATACCAATATTAACTCTAAATCTATTCACCTATATAAATATAGGAGACTTATGAGACTTTAGAGAGTCGAGTCGATGAGGGAGGGACTACCGAGGGAGGAGCTGGGACTAGTCAGCCACCGTCGCGGGCTGTGAGGAACGACTTGTGGATACAAGCCGTAGGTAGAGGAAAAGGGGAGCAGTGTGTACGGTACCGGATCGTTGGCATCCCAGCCGTCCATTTATTCCAGTGCTCCTCTATCTCCATCACCTCCACCTCCACCTCCACAGACCGACGATATTGTCGACGCCTATACCTTGCGGCAGATTACACAGATTCTGGTGGCCCTCTAGGATCATGTGGGGCAGATGAGTGGAGCTCTGATCACAGCAGGTCTGATGCCTGCCCTACTGCACCGGCTCCTGCTTCGACCACAGCGCCTCCGCCAACGACTGCTCCTTCGACCACAGCACCTACTACACCGGCTCCTCCTCCGACCATAGTACCTCTTGTCGTACGTCGTTCCTGCCCAGGACGTACAGCGGATCCTCATTTTGGTCCTAGGGCAGTTATATTCATGCGGACGATCGGTTATGCCTCCGCCACCTCCTCCACCTCCACCACCATCAGTTTGAGTTTTGTTTATTTTTCAGTTGTATTTGACGATGAGTTTGTATGAACTTTAGGAGGTTGATCGATATTTGTGTATATGTACTATATTGTGACTTTTGGACTATATTGTGACTGTTGGACGTGAGTATATATGTACTATATTGCAACTGTTGGATGAGTTTATGTATGCTTGGGTTTATTTTTTATATATTGGGGTTATATTTAATGTGGTATAAATATTGGGTTAATAAGTTTATGTATGACATCTCTATTCACAGGTTTGAGCAAAGCTGGAACAATTTAATGTGTTATAAATAAAATGTTTAGCGACTAACCAGCGACGGATTAATGACGTAAATCTGAAAATTTTGCAGGCTAGCGACTAACCTGCGATAGACTAGCGACGAAAATCTGGAAAAAATTGCAGGTCAGCGACGGCTTAGCGACGGAAGTATCCGTCGCTGAGCTTCTATATGATACTAAAACCGTATCAGACGAGTCAGCGACGAAAATTTCCGTCGCTGACCTTCTGGAAAATTTGGTATTTTGGCTCACAAAACAATGTCGGTAATCCGTCGCTAATATGTCGCAGTGATTGCCGACGTTTATAATTCGTTGCTAATCCGTCGCTATACTTGCGTCGGTATTTCTGTCGGTAATCCGTCGTTATAGCGACGGATTACCGACGTATGTTCTATAGCAACGTTATGTTTATCGACGTCAATTATCCGTCGGTAAGCCATCGGTAAACGTATTTAGCGACGGAATAAACGTATTTAGCGACGGAATGGTCCGTCGCTAAATACCAATATTTTAGTAGTGCGTGCTGATAACGTATGTATTTTAGAAATGAGAGAGACAGAGAAGAATTGGTAGCCGAAACAATCCTCTATCTTTAACAGTATATCTGAAGAGGGAATAGGATAGACGTGGTTATAGATACGGATAAGGGCTTGGTCTTATCCACTAATCATAACAAATGCACTAATTGTAGCTTATCAAATCCAGTTCAAGAATAATTTTTGACAACACGTGGGAGGCTATCAAAAATTATTTTTATTGTCGAAGTAACAACAATCTCAAATCAAGTCTAAGAATGCGTTTGAGATTGCTTAACATGATTTTCTACTTATTATTCTAAAAAGATTCCTAAAAAGTGTTTGGTAACAATAAATTCAAATCTTCTTGATAATTCAATTTAAAGTTTAAGCAACATGTAACAATAAGTGATCAAAGAGATGATGGAGTCATAGCAGCACGAGCACCATGCTCGACCAAAGGGATGATGGAGGCAACTGGGTTCCAGCTAGAGATAGAGGATATGTTAGTGTTCAAGTTTCAGCTGTTGGACTATTGTACATGGTATTCCACTCAAGCGGTTTCACTCGGATTTCAAACATAGAGAATAGATTATTTTACCCACATCAGCAACTTACATCCAAGGGTCGGAGTCTATTCAACAAAGTCATTACTACAATATATTCATCCAACCACCATCTCTGATATATCATGACCGACAAATATCAATTCAAACCATTCTCATAGTTCATGTCCTCAAATCTTATTCCGATAAAATTTACCAATCCTTATATGTGGACTAGTAATATTCACATGCAAAAGAAATGTTAAAAAAATTAAAATTAAATTTATTATAAAAAATTAACAAACCTAGGATTTGAACTCAAGCAGCCAAGAAAATATATCATACCATAACCACTTGAGTTAGACTATTTAGTTATAAATATATCATATTAGATCGTTAAATACTTAGTTAATTTTTTAAAATAATTAGTGGAGCATTTAGGTAGTTATTTAGTTATTTATTATTATTTTTTAAATTTATTTAACTTCTTGATGATATTCATACAACTTAGACGGCTCACTTTTTTGAGCCGTTTTGAAGCCTCTCTATATAGTAGAAGATGAAAGAGAGGGTTTTCGGTTATACAGAGGATAAGAGAGGAAGTTAGTTTTAGAATTTATGTTTAGTAAGTTTTTTTAATTGATTGATTGAGAATTTACAAGCAGCTTTTAGACATTTCAATTTTTAGCGATTTCTAATCCACCTTAAATTAGTAGAGATGAATCTTGACTCTACTTTCTATCTTCATTTTAACTATCTTAAAATTTGTTTCTATTGTTTTTTCTTTATTGGTTGTGATGTGGCAAGGATAATAGATGGTTTGGGATAAAAAAAAATTTAATGAGTTTGGTTGCATTTTTATCAATCATGATGGGCGAAGAGGTAATGACGCTTAGTATCATATGCGGCAATTTTCATCTTGTTTTGACTGGAGAATTATGACAAATTCATCATGGTCCTGTGGCTTATGTCATAGAAAGATATGACATTTGGTTTTGATATTTTTTTTAAATGATATCTTCTTCGGTTTTTCTTGCTACATTCTTGTTTATTGAAATGAGCTGCAAATATTGTTGTAGAATTGTGATAAATTCATCATGTTGTTACCTTTAACCTTTATTGGGAATTTCTAACTTTATACCTTCTTCTTTTCCTGCTGCTACCTTTGTTGGGTAATTTTGACAAAATTGAGTTCTTGGCTTTGGTTGGAGAATTTTGGTAAATTCATTCATGGTCATTCTGCTTTGTATTAGATAAACATGACATTTGGTTGGAGAGTTTGATAGGCTTCAGTTAATTGTTGCCTTTGGTTAGAGAAGTAAGACTTACATTTTTGAGATGCTTTAGGTTTAGAATTGTGATAAATTCATAATGGTGTTGTGGCTTTCGGTTGGAGTCTGCATAGATTATGTTGTCGCGTATGGTTTTGGTTAATTAAAAGGTGCCCTTTGGTTGGAGATTTCAGACCTACTAGCTTCTTTTGTTAGCTTCTTGTTAAGCGAGCATGGCTAACATGCTCATTTCACTTCCTAGTTGGAGATTTCTAATTAGTAGATTTGGTAAAATGGAGCCTCTGGTTGGAGAATTCTTACCATTGGTTGAAAAATTATGACCAGCAAACATGATTGGCTTAATCTTTTTCTATATTGGCAATGATTGTTGGAAACGAAGCGCGGAAACCGTTACCCCAAACCAGAAAATCCTGCGAGAGAATCGAGCAAAAGCACACAAAGATTTTTGACGTAAAAAACCCTTGCGAAAAAAACCACGGGACGATCGGAGTCCAACCCTGAAGAACCTCCACTAATGGAATAAAGAGAATACACCCTCTACAAGCTCCTCCCGATCCAACACGGATCACCACAACTCACTTGAAAGAAAAAAAAAATTTATTGCGGACTCCGAAGAACAAGAGATGCCGAAAAATTATTCGAAGCGATCTCTCCTTCACATTAGTCCTTAATCCTCTCTCTCTCTCTCTCTCTCTCTCTCTCTCTCTCTATCAAAGATTGTAAAGCACTTTTGTTTTGATATAATTTTTCAACTAGCATGCATCACCCTTTTAAAAGCCCTTGGTATTCTATACATGGAAAGCCAATATATATAAAAACTTCCAATATGCATCAATCATACATTTAATGGAAATCCAATCATAATTGGCTTGTCATGATTGGAAGCCCAATTATATGGAAAGCTACTATATGAAGGGTCCAATCATAAATATATGATCAAAGTAAATATGGAAATCCAATCACATATTTGCTTACCATATATGTTCCAAAATAAGATCCATGCACTCCCCGAGCTTCTCCGACACACGGATGGCGCTCGTCGCTCTCTGAGATATTCTCCACATAGGTTGGGAACCCCACCCACTCCAACAAATCTCCCCCTTCACAACTAGGTGGAGGAACTTGTCATCCCGACGATCCGCCTGCAGTTCTCAAACTTTTCCTTGGTAGAACCTTCGTGAGCATGCCCGCTCCATTGTCATCAGTATGGACATTCTCAAGCATCGCGTCCTTCTTCTCAACCACATCTCGTATCCAATGATACCGAGTCTCAATGTGCTTAGACCGACTATAAAATGTCTGGTTCTTCACAAGGTGAATGGCACTCTGGCTATCGCAAAGCAAAGTATACTGCTCTTGCTTCAGCTCCATTTTCTGTAACATCTTTTTCATCCACAGCAACTCCTTGCAAGCCTCCGACTTCACAATGTACTCTGCCTCTGTCGTCGACAAGGCAACACACTTCTGCAACCGTGACTGCCACGATACCGCTCCTCCAGCAAACATTATCATATAGCCCGAAGTTGATCGCCTCGTGTCTACATCTTCAGCCATATCAGCGTCGGTATACCCAACCAGCTTCGGCTCTTCACCACCAAAATAAAGTCTCCAATCAGCAGTGCCCTGAAGGTATCGTAGAATCCACTTGACCGCACTCCAATGTACCCTTCCAGGATTTGAAAGGTATCTGCTAACTGTGCCAACTACATGAGCGATGTCTGGTCTCGTACACACCATAGCATACATAAGACTTCCCACAGCTGAGGCATATGGAACCCGCTCCATATCTTCTTTTTTGTCCTCGGTAGATGGACACTGCTCCTCAGTGAACTTAAAGTGAGCCGCAAGGGGGCAACTTACTTTCTTCGACTCGTCCATCCCGAAACGCTAAAGTACCCGGTGAATGTACTTCTTTTGGGATAAGTGTAGCAGCTTGGACTCTCTCTCTCTCTCTCGGCTGATCTCCATCCCAAGAATAGTCTTTGATGCACCCAAATCCTTCATAGAGAAGGTCGCGCCCAGTTGGCGCTTCAACTCCGCTATCCTAGTGGCATTCCAACCCACTAATAGCTTGTCATCAACATAGAGCAATAAAATAATAAAATCATCCTCGACAAAGTACCTTACAAATACGCAATGGTCCGACGTCGTCCGTGCATAACCATGCTTCCCCATAAACGACTCGAACTTCCTGTACCACTGCCTCGGAGCCTTCTTCAGACCATACAAGTTCTTCTTCAACCGGTAAACCAAATGTGACTTGCCCTTCTCACAGAATCCCTCTGGTTGCTCCATGTATAACTCCTCCTCAAGATCACCATGGAGGAATGACGTCTTCACGTCAATCTGCTCGACCTCCAAGTCAAAACTGGATGCCAATGCTAGCACCACCCGAATAGACGACTGCTTGACGACTGACGAAAAGATCTCATCATAATCCACGCCTTTCCGCTGACCGTAGCCTTTAACTACCAGCCTCGCTTTGTATCGAGGGCGAGTAGCATCATCCGTCTCTTCACTCTAAACACCCATCGATTCTTCAAAGCCTTCTTGCCCTTTGGCAATCGCACAAGCTCATAAGTGTAATTGGCGTGTAAGAAACTCATCTCATCTTGCATAGCCTGCATCCACTCCTGCCCATGTTCGTTTTTCATAGCCGCTGCAAAGCTTTCGGGCTCTTCTCCGTCAGTCAGTAGCACATACTCATCCAGTGAGTATCTCGTAGATGGTCGACGATCTCGGTCGCTCCTTCTCAGTGGAGCCACTGGTGCTAGATGTATACCAACAGTCTCTTCCCCTTCAGGAACTGCCTCTCCGGCATGCTCATCCTCCTGAGGGACACCCTGACCACCATCAGCAGGCTGATGATCAAGTTTGGGAGTAACTACATGCACTAGCTCCCCCATAACATACAATACTAAAATAACCCCTTTTAGCGACGTCAGAATACGTCGCTAAAAAAGAAAAATTTGTCGCTAATATCTATTAGCGACGTATTTAGCGACGGAAATTGGATGTCGCGTATAGGATTGTCGTAGATTACAATTTCGTCGCAGTTCGTCGCTATTTGCGACGTCAAGTTTAGTGTCGCTAGACGTCATAAAATTAGCGACAGATAGCGACGTAAGTATATGTCGCCACTATAGCGACGTAGGGCGACCACTTAGCGACGCCGTCAACTTTATATATGATGACATGGCATGGCAGCCACATCAGCATTTTAGCGACGCCTAGCGACAACTTTAGCGACGTCAGCTCTCTGGTTGGCGAGGTATAGCGACGTGGACTTTCCGTCGCAGAACGTCGCAGATTTTATAAAAAAATTAAAAAAATATAATTGGTATTTTTGTTATGTTGTGTGTCTGTGTTTACAGTGTGTGTGAAGTGCAGTATTCGAACCATCGACAGTTTCGCTTACTGTTCTATGTTTTATCTTGGATAAAAAGAGCAACAGTTCAGGGTGCACTTCTCAGAGCTTCCTCTTCACGTCCTTCACCTTCTCGGGATCCTTTACGACGTCTTGAGAAAGTGAAGGACGTGAAAATGAAGCTCTCAGAAGTACACCCTGAACTGTTGCTCTTTATATCCAAGATAAAATATACAACAGTAATCGAAACTGTCGATGGTTCCGAATACTGCACTTCACACACACTGTAAACACAGACACACAGCATAACAAAAATACCAATTATATTTTTTAAAATTTGGGCAGCACCTCCTTTGTATATCAGATCATCGCTTATAACCCAGCGTAGGTATATTTGTCATCCCCGTCGCAGATATCATCACAATTAACAGTCTTCCATCATAACAGTCTATAACTAATAGATGAATAACAGTCTCCCATCATAACAGTCTACAACTAAATATCATACATGTACTCAATGAAAATACCAACAAATTAAATATCACAAACATACATGTCCAACAAACATACATGTCCAACAGAGTCAAATAATAATGAAAATTAGTGTACATAATGGTCAATGGGCCCATAGGGCCAATAAATACAAAGATGATAAAAAAATATACTGGATCACTGAGGACCCCTGCCGCGCATCTGGGATAGCATGTACTCATACTGCTCCTGTGTGAGCTGTACCGTAGGGGCAGTAGGAGGCAGTGCAATGTCTGGAGTTGGCACCGTCGATGGACCGGGAGGACGTATCTGCTCCAGCTCTCGCAGTCGCTCACCATGCGCAACAAGGGTACTCACCATCCTCTGAGTACTCTCCTCAAGCGAAGCCGATACCTGAGTGAGTGAGGCAGACATGGTCCTCTGTGAATGGTCCAGCTCAATCTGTCTACGCTCTGTGCGCTGCGTAGACTCAGTGAACATGTGCAAGCTGGCAGCTGTAGCCTGCTACAGACTCATCAGCTTCTATATACTGTGCTCGATAGCATCAAATTGTCCGGTGATCATCGGAGGGTCGGATCGTCGCTCTGCGGTAAGGTGATCAGAAATCTGCTGCTGTAACTCACGACGCAGCTCGTCGATCTGACGACGAATATCCTTAGCTCCTGACGACGCCTACGAAGTCGGAGACTGCGCACTGACAGAGGGGGCCCGGGATGACTCCGAAGCCAAATACGCGCCGTAGGATCCCGTACTGTAGTACGTACCCTTCTGAAGACCGCCAACGGCGGTCATCCAGAGGTCATCCGGCGATGGAGTTGTAGGCGGCTGGGAGAAAGTACCAGCCCCTCCCTCTGCTGGCGCACTAGCAGTAGTAGCCGCCTCCTCCTGTAGCCGAACAAACTCGGCCTAAAACATGTTTGCTAACGTGTAAGTGTTTGCTAAAGTCTATATTGATATCTATTTTCATGTTTTCTAAATTATAGTAAATTAATATAAAGAATAGAACGTATATATGCCTGCGTCGCCCTCTCGTCAATGAACTTTCCAGCCCTCCGATGGGTGACTAGGAAGACGGTCACCATGTTCGAGTCCTCACCCTTTTTTACCTGTTAAAATATATTATCTATTATTAGTATTAAACATTTTATCGAACTATATATAAATTAATATCCGTCATAGAAAACGTACCAGACGACGAAAATGCTCCGTCACCGGAATGGAGCCACCACACCACTTACCGGCGCTCGACCGCGCCACCTTGGCCTTGTCAGACCGCTCCTGGTACTTGGGCTCGCTGAATCTAGCCTTCATCGTTGTCCACTGCTCTGGCGTGATCCAACCAGGGATCGGCTGTCCGGAGCGATCACGAGACTTCTGGTCGTGGATCGCATCACGGATGAGCTTGCCTGCGACGGCAGAAAATTGGCCCTTGATCTTCATCGTCCGGTGTGGTGGATAGAAATAGGTCCTCTACAAGAAGTAAAATAGAAAAGTTGTATAATATACACAAATAATTATTAAAATTTAAAAATAAATAAATTTTTTACCTTGAAGTGGGCGAACCAAAAGGCCTTCCTATCTGCGGGAGCATCTGAGTAGTTAATCCAAGGCCCACCATAGTTTTGCCTCAGAAATACCCACAGCTGTCTCTGTACTGCAGAAGGCCGATATCTATACAATAATAATTTTCATGAATATATATGTACATAAAATCATTTGAGAAATATATATTAATTAATTAACTTACTTCGTAGGCCCGTCCGTCCAAATCTCCATACGCATCTCGCCCGGGGGAGCGCATGGAGGGTCGCTCTCACCTCCTGCCTGGGCAGGATCAGTCTGATAGCCGTCCTCCATATGCTCAGCGTCGGCTCCCCCCATGGAGCCGTCGGGAGAAGGAATGCTGGACGCGGGATCAAGGATGCTGGACGCGGGATCAGGAATACTGGATGCGGGATCAGGAACACTGGACGACGAGGAAGGAGTCGCCAACCTGCTGGAACTGCCCTGTCTCGGTAATGGACCGGGAACAGAACGGTACAATGGCGTACTCGGAGATAAGAATGAGGGTACGGAATCTCCATCCCCAACCCGAGGCTGACGGGTCTGCCTAATATAAAATCCTTCGCATCGAGTCATACCTGATAATAACATATGACAATAAAATAAAAATACATATTTATATGATATACATCACAGATTTTTGAAAAATATTATAGTCACAGATAAAAGTGTCACTAAAGTATCACAGATTTATATGATAGAAGTGTCACTAAAGTGTCAAATATGATGATAAAACAAACGTACAGATTTAATCCTCTTCTAAAAATTCATCTAGTTCGTTTAGCTCTTCTTCTTCTTCTTCTTCTTCTTCTTCTTCTTCTTCTTCTTCTTCTTCTTCTTCCTCTACATCTTCACTTTCATCTGCATCTTCCTCTTCAGATAATTCTACTTCTTCTACACAATTAGATGTGTAATGAGGAACTTCCGTCGTGTCCACTTCTATAATATTTGTTACAAGAGGTAGTTCATCCTCTTGATAAGCTATATCGTCAACCTCAAAGGTATTTCTAGCTTTGGTCTTGCATACTGCCCACCAGTCCGACCTTGTTGTTCTTCGTTTAGGATAACTTGTGAAGTACATGAGCTGAGCCTGACTTGATAGGACAAATGGTTCATAGGCTTGATATCGACGCCGATAGTTTATATCAACAAGACCGTACTTGCCTACTTTCCAACCTTGACCTTCAATCGGATCGAACCAATCACACCTGAATAACACAATCTTAGCAGGCTCTATTCCATAACTATATGTCAACTCCACGATCTCCCGTAGCACACCATAGAAATTATTGTCCGTATCAACATCTTTGTAGTTCGAAGATCTGATACACAAACAGCTATTTTTGGTGGAGTCGAGATCCACAAAGTTGTCTCTGATAGGACAAGTTGTTGACTTGAACCTAAACCCATTAACACAGTAGCTTGGCCATATTTTTGCAGCATAAATTGGTCCCTTGGCTAGCGTTCTAATAGACTCATTCTCAAGTCTTGCGTATGGACGATCGACCTAAATACTACGAAAGAAGCAATTAAGCTCATTCTCAATCAAGTGCATATACAAAAAGGTAATTACAGAGTTCTCAAGTCTTACATATGCACTCAACCATGATGGAAAATAATGTCTCATTTCTTGTTCTAGTTCTTCTTCAGTTATGTGTGGCCTACCTGACCTCACATCATCATTAAATATGCTAAAAACAACATCGTTCAATTAATGTAATAGTATAATAATCAACACTATTAAAATAATGTAGACGTATTAATTACTTACCCCTCCAGTTTCTCTACTTCCTCCTCGTCGCAGTTGAGTAATACATACACCTGAGCAGCCCTTAGCTCATCATCGTTCAGATATCTCTTCTTCATTTTACCCGATGGCTTTCCTGGAGCATTGAATACCTTCAGTATTGTATCATTACTTTCATGATCTCCGTCGTCGTTTCTGGAAGCTCTCGTTCTATTAGTTGCAACATGAGGCTTGAAATACAACGAACAAAAGTTTGTAATCTCCTCGAGAACATAGGCTTCACAAATAGAACCCTCGATCCGTGCCTTATTTTTTACCTTTCTTTTTAGGTGATTCAAATGTCGCTCGAACGGGTACATCCATCGATATTCGACGGGTCCACCAATACGTGCCTCATTGGATAGATGAATCGACAAATGCTCCATAGAGTTGAAGAATCCAGGAGGAAACACCCTCTCTAGCTTGCACAGTGTTATCACAATGTCCTTCTCTTGCTTTTCTAGACGATCAACGAGCAATTTCTTAGAACAAAGATCCCTGAAGAATATGCTAAGCTCCGTCAATGGATCCCAAACTGCCTGCAGTAAGAATTTTTGAAATACAATCGGAATTAACCTCTCCATGAATACGTGACAGTCGTGGCTCTTCATACCCGTCAATTTGTTTTCCTTCGGATCGACACATCTTCTGAGATTTGACACATATCTGTCTGGAAATTTTAGGCCCTGGATCCACCGACAAAGTATTACTTTATCCTCCTTGTCCAGCGAGAAAATTGACTTCGGCAGGAACTATTTTCCATTCTGCTCTATCAAATACAACGCAGGACATTTGTATATTTCTTCTAGGTCCAACCTGGCCTTGGGATTGTCTTTCATTTTTTCCTTTACTTCCATCACACTATTAATTATGTTATCAAACACATTCTTCTCAATATGCATGACATCAAGATTATGTCTGATCAGATTGGTACTCCAGTATGGCAGATCCCAGAATATGCTCCTCTTTGTCCAGTTATGATCTCTACCAAATCCATCGCACTTGTACCCAGTTGTAGGATCTTCGATAGCACTTAAAAAATCTCTAACCTTCTCCCATATCATGGCTCCACACCACCTTGGCGGTGGATTACCCTTCTCTACAACGCCGGCACGGAATGCATTCATGTTCCTTCTGAACGGATGATCTTTTGGCAGAAATTGCCGATGACAATCAAAGAAGCACGGTTTTCCTCCGTGTTTTAAGCGAAAAGCCTAACTACGGTCTATGCAATACGGACATGAGAGACGGCCATGAGTGCTCCATCCAGATAACATTCCATAGGCCGGAAAGTCGTTGATGGTCCACATAAGGGTTGCCTTCATCTGAAAATTCTGCTTCCTGGAAACATCGTACGTGTTAGCGCTTACTTCCCATAACTGATTCAACTCATCTATGAAAGGTTGTAAGTACACATCAATGTTCCTCTTGGGATTGTTCGGACCAGGAATTATAACGGTTAGAAACATGTACTGAGTCTTCATGCACATCCAAGGCTGTAGGTTATACGGAGTGACAATCACAGGCCAGCACGAATACTGGGATCCCGAAAGACCAAAAAGAGTAAAACCGTCAGAAGATAGCCCCAACCTGACATTACGCGGATCTGAAGCAAAATTAGGATACACTCGATCAAAGTGCTTCCACGCTTCTCCATCGGATGGGTGATCCAACACTCCTTCAATCTATTCTCGCATGTGCCAACTCATATTTTCGGCCGTCTCTTTCACCATAAATAATCTTTGCAACCGCGGCGTTAAAGGCAAGTAGTGCATTGAATCGATCGGTCTTCTTGCACCGGTAAACCTTCCTGTACTAGTTGTCTTATAGCGATCAGCACCACAAAATCTGTACACATCTGCGTCCTTGTCGTCTTTGTAGTACAGCATGCACCCATTGCGACAAGAATCGATTTTCTCGTATCCCATCCAGAGCAATCTCACCATCCTCTTAGACCGATAGAAGTCTTTAGGTAACTTAGCACCCGCCGGCAAGATCTCTATAATCAACTCCAACACTCGGTTGTAGCATTCTTGCGATATGTTAAAAACTGACTTAATTCTCAATAGTCTTGTAACCACCTCCAACGATGAATGATCCTCACAACCAGGATATAATGGAGTCCTTGCATTCTCCAGCAACTCCGTGAACTTTGCAGCATCGACATTCGGTGCCTCCTCAACTGCATCATGAACGAAACTAGGCCCCACAGCATCGAAAACCATGTTCACGCACCCGTCGTCGTATGCATGATTATCTGAAACAAAATTAGGTCCCGCATGCATATACGGCTCAACATAAGGCTCCGGCTCTGATGCTAAAGACACAAGTTCTCCGTGTGCGGTCCACTGATAGTAATTAGGCGTGAAACCCCTCGAGTACAAATGATATGTCACTTCCACTTCTGGATAATATTTCACGTTATGACATTTCACACACGGACACTTAATTTTGGTGTCGTCCATGTACTGAGGGAACGCCTTAGCAAACTGCAGGAACTGCTCTACTCCCGCTATGTATTCATCTCGCACACCACACATATCATCAGGATGACGATTGTACATCCATGAACGATTCTACAAGTAGTAATTCATATCCATTTAGAAATAATTCTGCAAAGATGGACACACATTATCCAATAGGCACAAATTCGTATATTATGTCTTATTATGGGACACACATTAGTAGCGGACAGTTACTAATAACAATGATATGCAATCTAGGTCAAACTAGGTTGTACTAAGTCAAACAAAGTCAAACAAGGTCAAGCTAAGTCAAACAAAGTCAAACAAGGTCAAACTAGGTCAAGGGTTGACGTATAGTTGACTTTGTCAACTCTTAGTCCAATCTAGGTCAGATGTTGACTCTACTTTAACTTTCAGGTCAAAATAGTCAACCTTGGTCAAACAAGGTCAAATCTAAGTTAAATATCCTATTTCTAGTCATTACCTACCAAGGTACCCTTTACCTTATCGTTATTGGTATCCTAATACCAATACCTTAAGTTGGAATCTCAATAGCTTAGTCTAGGTAACTAATACCTTAACATCCACTTTACCTTAGATACTAGATAATACCATATCCTAGTAATATCCTACCCTTAGGCTAGTAGATAACTCAGTCCCTTAGGCTAATAGATATTACTATCTACCTTAGGCTAGTATCTGTCGACCTGCCTTAACATCATACCCATTACCTTAGAAAGGAGGGGATGATTGCTTAATTCATCCTCAAATGTAGGTTTATACTTTTTTTCATGTTCTAACATTTATCCACCTGCCTTAACATCATACCCATTACGTTAGGCTAGTATCTATCCACATGTCTTAACTCAATACCTTTTTTTCATGTTCTAACATTTATCCTCAAATGTACGAGACAAAAGAAATGAGGGGATGATTGCTTAATTTATCAATTAGATTAAAAAAGGCATGATAGTTAGGCAGATGTCATGACTTTGGTCGGTTATGTTAGTTATTTACTACATATAGTTGCTTCTTGAGTACATGGAATCCGTTTTTATATTTCGCTTTAAATATAATTGGTTTATCTTTATATGGCGTGCTGTTACAAAGTTTTAAGCCATTATCCCACATATTTAAGTCCATAAATAATTGACACACTGGTGAAATATCAGTAGAGGTATTCCATCTTCATATCAGAAACCTAGCAGCTTAGTTAGTAAGTACTTACCATATTCTCAACATCAGTGCTATGGAATTGGATCATAAGTACTAGACTTGATGATCCTCTTACCGCGATGCTAATTTTGCTACAGTTGATGACTTCTCAGATTTAGTATATATTACTTGATGGTACACAATAGCTTCATAGGTATTTAATAATCTTTGCTTTCATGTTTACCTGAGTAAACTTGAAAAAAACTGTCCTATTACATGGAAAATGGGCATTGAGGTATTTAATATTGGACTGAATTTATATGAACTGTATGGACTGTTATGGGGTTTATATATATGTGGACTGATATAGTATGGGGAAATGGTTGAATAAAATGATATGGAAAGTGATCGGGGGAGGGGCTGATAGCTCACTGCGCTGCAAACAGAACAGGGCAACAAGTGCCCTGCTACTGCTGCTGCATTCATAGAATGCAGGTGCTGCATTCATAGAATGCAGGTGCTGCATTCTACAGCTACTACTGCTGCATTATATGCAGTCCCCTGTGGGGACTGCTGCTGCTGCTGCTGCCGAGGGATTACATGCTGCTGCCATAGGCAGCAGCTCTCTCTCCTGCCTCACTCTCTCTAACACACTCTCAACAATAAATTTCACTTACAACCAACCATCAAAATATCTCTGTGTCCGTGTCTGTGTCTAGATAGCTAGGACTAGGGTTAGGGTTTACCTGAAGAGGACGGCTCGGTCGGAGGATGGAGGCGACGAGGAGGGTGGCTTCGTTGGAGGATGGAGGCGGCGAGGAGGGTAGCTTCGTCAGAGGATAGAGGCGGCGAGGAAGGAGACTTCGTCGGAGAAGGGAGGCTGGTCGCCGGAGGGAGGGGTCAGCGGGCGAGCGGGGTCGCCGGGGGGAGAAGGGGAGGGTGTCGCCGGAGGGAGGGGTCGCCGGAGAGAGGGGTCGCCGGAGGGGAGGGTTCGCCGGAGGGAGTGGGGAGCGGGGGATCGAGCGGGAACAAAAAAAATTTGGGTGAAAAATTGTGATTTCGATCGGGCCAGTAACCCTATATGAAATACGTCAGCGACGTATAAATCTTACGTCGTAATACGTCGCAATACAGCGACGTAAAAAAATATCCATCGCAGAACGTCACCAGTCAGCAACGTAATACACGCTACGTCGCTGAACGTCGCTACATAGCGACGGACAGCGACGTGTAACACTAGGAGTCAATATAATCAATTTTCGGCGATAGATTTTTCTGCCGTCGCTAATATACGTCGCTATTCTAGCAGATTTTAGTAGTGATAGATCCTCTGCGATGTCCACTAGAAACTGCTCGAAGCGAAATGACTCTAACTCAGGCAATTCCTCAGCCTCAAAAGGCGTCTCAGAATCCTGAATATTGGTCATGGTCTGATCCTCGACGAATACCACGTCCTTGCTTTTGTAGAGCTTTCTTCCCACTAGGTCGTAGAGTCTATAGCCAAACTCATCCAGATCGTAGCCGACAAAGATGTATTGCCTCGTCTTTGGCTCAAGTTTGGACCTCTCGTCCTTCGGTACATGCACGAAGGCCTTACAACCAAACACTCGCAGGTGATTGTATGACGGCTCTTTGTCGTACCATACTTTGTCAGGCACATCATCCTGCAAAGGAGCACTAGAAGATAAATTAATAACATAAACAACTGTGAGAAGAGCCTCACCCCAATAACTGCCGGACAAATTTGCTTCTGACAGCAAACACAGCACCCTCTCCATCAGTGTCCTGTTCATGCGCTCCGCTACACCCTTGAGCTGAGGTGTCTTTGACAGAGAATTCTGGTGTCGTATCCCTTGCTCTCTGCAATAAGCATCAAAGGGAACAATGTATTCGTCGTCGTTGTCGGACCGAACACAAAATAACTTTTTGTCCGTCTCTTTTTCAACAGAGGCCTGAAACTCTTTGAAAGTGGACAGCACCCGATCCTTAGTCTTTAAGGCATAGACCCAAACCATCCTGTAACAGTCATCCATAAAACTTACAAAGTAAAAAGCACCACCAATAGATTTTACCTTCATAGGACCGCAAACATCCGAGTGAATCAACTCGAACAACGCCGACTTCCTTGAACTTGGGTGACTTTGGAAAGACACCTTATTTTGCTTCCCAGCTAAGCAGTGCGTGTATTTCTCCAACTTTGTAGGCTTGAGCCCTGGAATCACCTTCCTGTTCACCAAGTAGCTCATCCCCTTCTCGCTGATATGGCCGAGCCGCCTGTGTCACAACTCGGTAGACACATCACTGACTGCGTTTACCTCATGTGCCCTATGTGCGCTCTCCTCCATATAGTAGAGATCGGACTTCTTGCTTTCTCTGGCAATCACCATCGAACCTCTGGAAAGCTTCCACTGACTATTCTCGAAAAGACTGAAGAATCCCTCGTCATCCAACCTTCCAACCGATACCAGGTTGAAACGGATATCAGGGACATGACGAACATCTTTGAGAACAAAAACTGCACCCGTCTTCGTCCTCAAATGCACATCTCCAATGGCAACCGCCTTCGACACATCTCCATTGTCCATCTTCAATACTCCACATTCGTTTGTCGTATAAGTGGCAAATAGTGTCATGTTAAGAGATACGTGCGCTGAAGCCCCTGAGTCCACCAGCCAAGAATTGTCATCACAGGCGAGGTTTGCGATAACCTCATCACCTACGACGATTACATCGCCTCCATGTATCGAGGTCGCCGCTGTAGTATTCTCATCTTGTTTTTTCTTATCGTCATTCTTCTCTTTCTTCCAAGCGAAACAGTTCCGCTTGATGTGGCCCTTCTTGCCACAATGGTAACACTCCGAGTCCTCGTACCGACCCTTGGACTTTCCTCTGCTCTTGTCTCTGCAACCACCTGGACCCCTGCTTTTGCGTCTTCTACGGCTCTCTGAAACTAGTACCTCTGAGTGATGGGATATGGATGAAGTGCCCTGAGAACGTCTCCGCATCTCTTCATTCAGTACCCCGATCTTGGCAAACTCCAGACTGACCATACCTTCCGGAGCAGAAGCGATCATAGATACTCGTACGGTCTTCCACGAGTCTGGTAATGTACATAGCAACCAAAGTCCTTGAACCTCGTCGTCGAACTTTACTCCCATCGAGGATAGCTGGTCCACCACGCCCTGGAACTCACTCAAGTGATCCGTAATGGATGCACTATCTTTGTACCGCAGACCCATCATCATCCGGATCAGGAACAGTTTGTTTACTCCGGTCTTTTTCGCTGTAATGTACCAGAACCAGAATACTGGAGAGCGGGGGCATACATAGCCAGCCACGTATATTAAAGTGCAACCCACCTCGCTATACGGTCACGGCTGTCTAGATATATGAGGGTTTAACTACAAGCCAACAGTCTTCTATGGTCATGGACAAGCCTATTGTCTCAATCTCAAGCAAGCAATGATAGTTACAAGATGTCAGAGCACCAAATATATAATAGCAAGGCGTCCCATACATTACATATTGGATGATCATGAAGATAGTCGTACAAAATGTCAAGACTAGCAAGAGTTCAGTCGTACATGATCAACCCTAGGATCTGTCAATCATGTTACAGCCCGTAGGCAGACAGTAAATAAAGATGCAATACGAGCTAACACATGCTCGTCGGCTAAACGCCTCAAAAGAATAATTTTTACAATAAAATGGGAGGACAAAAAGAAACCCACTCGTTGCCAGGGTTACGCCTGGTGTTCACCATCTGGCTGGAAGACAAGTGGATCCTCTGGTACTGATCCGATATCTAGCCACACAAAACCAGTTGGGTCAGACCCCAGAAAGAGCAAGTGCCACAAAGGAGGCTTCACTTAGGGACTAAACACCAGCATATCACAAGTGAATAATTAAAGAGAGCTTATAAAAGAAACTGATAATAATAATAGAGATAACAATAACAAATTGAGTACGAGGAAACCATTCAAGCAGCCAGACTGCAATCCTTAAACCAAACAAGGACCGAGGTTGCAGCCATTCACCTGAATAGAAACCCGTCTCAAATACTATTGGTAAGGTAACAAGATAATAAACGAAAAGAGGACTCAGAACTGCTCCGGGAGCCAGGTTACAACTCTTAAACCAAACAAGGACCGAGGTTGTAACCCTTCGCCTGAACAGAACTGGACTCCTGATCTTTATTGTTAAGGCCAGTATAAATAATTAATCATGTCGTTGCAGTAAGTAAAACATGACGAGCGTGGCATGGGGTTGCAATAAGACAATAAACGAAGAGAGGACACAGAACTGCTCCGGGAGCCAGGTTACAACCCTTAAACCAAATAAGGACCGGGATTGTAACCCTTCGTCTGAACAGAACTGGACCCCCGATCGTTATTTTTAAGGCAAGCATCAATAATCATGTCATGTCACAATCTTGTACAGGATCGGGACAAGACTAAGCTGGGATAAACTCCATCCAATCAATCACGGCCAATTAAGAGTACGGCTTGATACTTTTAACTAACTAGGATTATCACAGGCCTAGTTACTAGCAAGATGCAATGAGATTATCCCAACAGCCACAAGCCCTGCAGACCATCCGGTTATCCAGGTCGAATGTCCGTTTATGAAAAATGCAACACGTGACTATGTGCTGGAAATGTGTCCTACTCGTCGGTAGGCTACAAGTCCACTTAATGCATCCAGATAACGGAATTGCCTGTAGTTGGAAATCTCTTCGTGTCTACTGAATTATTCTAGTTTATTAGCCTTAGTCAATTACTGTAGGTATTCTTGACCGTGGTACTCAGAGATCACTGTCCTAGACATGATGCAAACATTACCGGTTTATTTTGTACAAACACAATCACCCACGGTGTCCAGGCCATTCAATTCTGTCATGACTTGCTAGCCGTCGCAACAGCATTCTAGATATATATATCATATCAAATTTACTGTCGAAAGTGCGCCACGACGGGACACTATTATGTCATGGAACATATTTAAAATTAATATTTAAAATTAATATTTAACCTGGCATAAGCATATATGCAATAACTAAATATAAACAGGGTGCAAGAGTTGTGGAGGAATCATGCGACTCAGGGGAGACGGGGCATAAATTCCACATACAAACTCAAAATGAGGTGCTCCAGAAATATTCGTAAAGGCAAGACAGAGATCTAAAACTTTCATGTTTTAAGTTTTTCGAAATTCTGGCTAGAAAATAGCTAAAATTGGCAAAAACAGTCATTCTGTGCACTTTTTATGCCAAAAATTCAATTCTGCACAAAATACGTAAAAGGGGAGGGTTCCAGCGTAAAATTTTACATTCTGGATACCATCCAGCGTAAAATACGCAATTTCAGGGTTCCCTGCGTAAAATCTTATATTCTGGATGATATCCAGCGTAAAATACGCAATTCCAGGGTCCCTAGCGTAAAATCTTACATTCTGGATGATATTCAGCGTAAAATACGCAATTCCAGGGTCCCTAGCGTAAAATCTCACTCAGCCGACATGAAAAATCCAGAAAACTTGTTTTGGCCATAAAAACTTTTTTTTAACTCGAAATGAGGTGAATCAAAAACCAAATTCACACGAAATTTCGTGCTCTTCCTCATGGAACTATTAGTTTTCGAAAATAACAAGTTTTAGTAGATCAAAACCAAGAAAACTCCATGAAATAAAAGTTATAAAGTAGATCTAGAAGAATCTATCCATCAAAATTAAAAACTCCAAGTTCTAAAGAGGCTTATAATCATGTAAAGAAGAGAATAGAACAATAAAACTTGAGATCCATCATGAAATAAAATTGCACTTGCCTAGGGCTCTTGGGTGTAGGTGGAGAGTAATGGTGAGGAAGAAGAAGAGTGAATGAGGAGAGAGAAAGAGTTGGGCTAATAAATGGGGATGGTGGTGGTAGGTAAGGGTTCTCCCCCTTGGTTCATGATAAACCAATAAGTAACCCAAGCCGAACCAAGCCAGGAGATATGCAATACGAGTCAGATACGTACACGTATTCCAAAATATGTAATTACGAACTATGGTCATCACAACTCTACCCACCTTAAAAGAATTTCGTCCTCGAAATTTAAATAAGAGGCTAGAGAGGCAATGACAAGCTATATTCAAGCAATCTACCATACCTGTAGAAGCATGGAAAATATTGCTTTTAGTCCCACATCGGAAAGGAGAAGAAGAAAGGGCTCACTCTATTCTATAAATAGAGCCCCCTTACCTCCTTTGAAAAGGGCACCAACTTCTCTTCCCTCCTTCCAAACTTGGACTCTTCCTATTACGCACCTTCGGGTGCTAAGTAGAAGAAGTCTAGGGCAGCGCGGGCTCATCGGGCTCAGTCAGCTGTCCCAACCTCTGACCATCAAGAGTGTCCCGCTAAGCGGGCCTCTGGTGGAAAGTTGTACAGAACCGCCTGTGTCCAGCCCCCGGCGGCAAACGGATAGAGTGGTTCTCAAGAGTCTCCCAACAAAGATCGAGGGCAAGTGTTTCTATTAGCCCCCACATCAGGGAGCAAACATGATACCTACGCACTCGTGTGTTCGGGATACCCGGGCCCACAAAGCGAGTGCACGAGCAGATCGAGACATTCCTCATGCGAGTCATGAGATGTCCTTCATGCGGCTCGGTCATGAGACATTCCTCATGCGGCTCGGTCATGAGACGTCCTTTATGCGGCTCGGTCATGAAATATTCCTCATGCGGTTCGGTCATGAAACATTCCTCATGCGGCTCGGTCATGAGACGTCCTTCATGCGGCTCGGTCATGAGACATTCTTCATGCGGCACAGAACCCAGGAAGCTTCATGCGGCTCAAAATCAGACGAGCTTCATGCGGCTCAAGAGTATCATGCGGCTCAAAAGTCACCAACATGGACATGCGGCTCAACGCACATAGGCAGCTCGAGTAAACTCCATGCGGCCCAGAGAGAGAGGCCACGTGGTCTTCAAAAACAGCTGTGCCCAACATATGGACGCATTTAATGCTCTGACGGCTGACAGACCTGACATAAAGCGTCATAATGGTTCTGCCATAATGACAGACTCTTCGAGAAAAGAAGAAAATCTCTGACCCGATCCGACAGAAGTCCTAGATTGCCACATGGCACATCTCATGCGGCTTAAATAGGGAACAGCTTCATGCGGCTCACTAAGAAGTCGTCCTATATGGCCAGCAGAAATCAGCCATATACGGCCCACCGAGAACACATTCCCTGCGGCCCAATACAACGCCAGCCCATGCGGCTCACAAAGATTACGCATATGCGGCTCGATGAAGCATCGTCCTATGCGGCTTACAAAGAGTATCTCTCTGCGGTTCGAGGATCGTCAATCCTATGCGGCTCTGACAGGACTCACAATTAAGACACGTGGCATGGGATCAATAAGAGATTTAACCGAATCTCAACAAATATATTTGACATCATCGTCATAATTACTGAGATCAGGGCATATCATTTATCATCAAGCTAATGGGACACGTGGCGAGCAATCAGACATTGGCATAATCAATCACGAGGATTTAAAGCAGCTAGCATTAATTGCTCAAGAGATATGATGCTATCCGCATTAATGGCCGAGATTCACTATAATCAGGATCAAGGGTTCAGATAGAATGAAGGAGCGCCGACATTCCAAACAGATAATCATTAGCAAACCCTAATGATCACCCCTCACTCTTATAAATAGCCAGCATCATTCCCTTGTAAAAAAAAAAAGAGGTCGACAACAAAAGAATAAAAAAATAAGAAGAGAGAGATCTACACAGAGAGAGCTCTCCCCTTTTTTTTTGATAATCACAGAGAGAGAGAAGTCAGGAGAGCAATCCGAGGAGAGCAAGAAGAGCGTTTCTTCGTCAATGCCAAACAGATCTTCCCCGAGCCAAGGCTACATACTGATCGTCCAAGGAGTAAGGCAGAGCGGCCGTCGCTTTCCCGAGCCTCTATCGTCACCCCCCAGAATCAAAAATAAACAATCGTACTTAGTCTGCTGTACCTAGGTTTTCGTCCCTAGGCTTTCTTTGTACGAGCGAGTTTGTATTGTGAGTCTAAGTTCAGTCCTCCGATAATTGTTCTGTTCTTTTACAATCAATGGCAAACAATACCATCATTCATTTCAAGCAAGGAATTTACAGCGTAAGGATAAGAAAGACATTATACCTTACGAGTCAAACAGGTCGGGATATCGCGATCGGATATCATCCTCACGCTCCCACGTTGACTCACCCAAAGAGTGATGACCCCAAGCAATACGGACTAACGTGATAGTCTTGTTCTTGAGTATCTTCTCTCTTTGGTCCAATATGGATACGGGCCTCTCCTCATACGAAAGGTTGGTACCAACAATCAATTCCGAATGATCCAGGATGTGGCTCGGATCCAGATATACCGTCGCAGTTGGGATACATAAAATACGTCATGCACCTCACTCAGAGACGGCGGAAGAGCGAGACGATAGGATACATCTTCTACTCGCTCCACGATATCGAACGGCCCTATATACCTAGGACTAAGCTTTTCCCGTACGCCGAAATGAATGACGCCACGGTTAGGCAAGATCCTCAGGAATATATGGTCGCCGACAGAAAATTCAAGGGGACGCCGATGAGAATCGGCCCAATGGCGCTGACGATCTTGTGCAACGCGAAGATGATCTCTAACTCTCCTGACCACCTCAACTGTCTGAGTGATCAACTCGGGACCAAGCATCTGCCTTTCTCCAATATCGTCTCATGCTAGTGGAGATCTGCACTTCCTACCATACAGTACCTCGAACGGTGCCATCTGGATGCTAGCTTAGAAACTGTTGTTGTACGAAAACTCCACCAGGTGTAGGTGATCTTCCCACGAACCGCCAAAGTCGAGTATACAATATCTCAACATATCTTCGAGAGTCTGGATCGTACGTTCTGACTGGCCATCTGTCTGTGGGTGATATGCTGAGCTGAACTGGAGGTGAGTTCCCAAACTCTCTTGCAGACTACGCCAAAAGTGCGACGTAAATCTTGAATCTCTGTCCGAGGTGATATTGACTGGTACTCCGTACAATCTGACAATCTGCCGAAGATACATTCCCGCTAGCTGAGCCGTCGACTGACCAACTCTGAACGGAAGAAAGTGAGCCACCTTCGTGAGCCTGTCAACTATCACCCAGATAGCATCTCTACCAGCTGGCGATCTAGGCAATCCAGTCACAAAATCCATGGTTATATGCTCCCACTTTCATTCTGGAATTGGCAAGGGCTGAAGTAGTCCAGCTGGCCTCTGATGTTCAGCTTTAACATGTTGGCAAACAAAACACCGAGAGACAAACCAAGCTATCTCCCTCTTCATGCCATTCCACCAAAAGTGCTGACGGATATCTCGGTACATCTTCGTGCCACCGGGATGAATCGAATACTGAGAACTGTGAGCTTCGGTCATGACTTTCTGTCTGATATCTCCACTGGATACACAAAGACACTTACCATGTCGAAGTGTACCATCCTCATGAATGCATAATTCTGGTCTTCGCCCTGCTACACATTCTGTCCTAAGCCGCTGAAGCTTAGAATCGGAGGACTGAGCTATCTTGATTCTCTCAACTATACTGGACTGAACTTGCATGCTAGCCATCAATGCCATGCTGGTAGGAAGGACAACTTCTATATCCATCTTCTGAAGATCTGCTAACAATTCTGGTTGCGCTGTTAGAAAATAAACTCTGGCTCTCCTGCTCAATGCATCTGCAACGACGTTGGCCTTCCCAGGATGATACTGCATGTTGACATCATAATCCACAAGCAGCTCTAGCCATCTCCTCTGATGCATGTTAAGATCCTTCTGAGTAAACACATACTTCAGGCTCTTGTGATCGGTAAAAATCTCCACCCTATCTCCATACAAGTAGTGTCTCCAAAGCTTTAGCGCAAACACCACGGCTGCCAGTTCCAAGTCGTGGGTTGGGTAATTCCTCTCATGATTACGAAGTTGTCGTGACGCATAAGCTATTACCTTCCCATGTTGCATCAAAACACATCCTAAACCTCGGCCTGAAGTATCACAATACACTAAGAATCCTCCGGTCCCATCTGGAAGTGTGAGAATGGGTGCCGTCATCAAGCCTCGCTTCAACTTCTCAAAAAAAATCCTGACATTCTGATGTCCAAGCAAACTGTACATCCTTGCGGGTTAACTGCGTCAGTGGAGTTGAAATCCGAGCGAAGTCCGAAACAAATCGCCGGTAGTAGCCGGCCAATCCAAGAAAACTGTGAACTTCTACAACTGTGCTGGGCACTGGCCACGTTTTGATAGCCACGATCTTCTGGAGATCTACTTCTACTCCTCCTCTGGTGATGATATGACCTAAGTACGAAATACGATCGAGCCAGAACTCGCATTTAATGAACTTGGCATACAACTGGGGCTCTTGGAGAATCTGGAGGACAACTCTGAGATTCTGCTCATGCTCCGCTTCACTCTTGCTATAGACCAGGATGTCGTCTATGAACACAATCATGAACTGATCCAAATAAGGCATGAAGATGCGATTCATGAGGTCCGTGAATACAGCCGACGTTTGGTTGCTCCAAATGGCATAACAAGGAACTCTCAATGTCCATATCTAGATCTGAATGCCGTCTTCGGGATGTCCTGCTCTCTGACTCTGACCTGGTGGTACCCTGACCGTAAATCTATCTTCGAGAATACTGCTGCTCCTCTGAGTTGATCAAACAAGTCATCTATCCTTGGGAGAGGATATCTGTTCTTGATTGTTACTGAGTTCAAGGTACGATAGTCAATACATAATCTAGACGTACCATCCTTCTTTTTCACAAGAAGTATCGGGGCTCCCCAAGGCGATCCACTAGCACGAATGAATTCCTTGATCCTGAGTTCTTCAATCATTTTGTACAATATCTCCAATTCTGACGGCGCCATCCTGTAGACTCTCTCTGACACAGGTGCGGTCCCGGGGATCAAGTCTATGGTGAACTCGATCTCTCGCTCTAGTGGCATTCCTTGAAGCTCTTCTGGGAAAATATCTGGAAACTCCTCGACGATCCGGGGCAACTTTACTGCTGCTACTGCCATCCGCAATACAGGAGGAGAAGGTTCAACTTCGCCTCGGGAGAAGGAAAACTCCGGCTCGCCTGGGATGCTAAAAGCAACCCTGCCAATATGGCAATCTATCCTGGTATACTGGTCCCTCAACCAATCCATCCCTAAGACCACATCATAATCGGCCATCGGGAATTCTATTAACCTAGCGGGAAACTCTCTACCGCCAACTACGACCCGACACGAGGAAAATACTCTATCTACTCCCACAAGACCGTTATCAGTAAGTATATTGAGCCTTACTGATAATGACTC
Source organism: Iris pallida (assembly GCA_029216955.1). Lineage (NCBI taxonomy): Eukaryota > Viridiplantae > Streptophyta > Magnoliopsida > Asparagales > Iridaceae > Iris > Iris pallida. Next base: position 12,802,026 of record JANAVB010007600.1, read on the forward strand.
GGGTTCCAGTCCTATCCGTGTTACGAATCGTGCAGACATAAATGAATGCGAGGCACCAGAATCAAATAATACTGAAGCTGGAAAGGTGTTGACGAGAATAGTATCTGCCACTACCTCTCCTGGTGCTAATCCTTCTTCTCCCATGGTCAAGGCCAGCACTTGACCATGTCCTCTGGGTACGGGTCCCCTCTGCTGAAAATTTCTCTGCCAGCTCTGGATCAGGGCTTGGGCTTGGGCATACTGCTGCGGTCTCTGCTATTGGAATACCTGGGCCTGTGTCGACAATGGCCTCGGGAACGGGTACTGCAGCTGCTGCTGCTGCTGGACTGGTGCTGGTCCTCAAACTGAAGGACTAGAGAAGGCCGATGAACTCTTCTTGTTCGGGTAGTTTCCAACCCTGTGGTCCGGGGTACCACAAACCAAGCACAAATCCTGTGCTCTGCGACACTCTGATACCATATGCCCTGGCTTTCCGCAGTGTGAACATCCCATTGCGGAAGACTGCTTCTGCTTCTGCTGCTGAGGGTGCGTCGGGGTGGAATGCTGAACCGACGTCACTGAGGCCGCCCGCCTCGGAGCTCCAATAGTCAAAGCCCTGGCTGCCGGGACTGGGGCTGACGACTGATTCATCTAGCTGTGGGATCGCTTTCGACCTCCGGTCCTATCCACAATCCTCTGGGAGGTATACTCATGCCTCCTAGCTGCTCTTAGTACTGCATCAAAAGTCTAATGCTCAAACTGCTCCACTGCTAACAAGATCTCGAGGTAAAGCCCCTGCTGGAACCGCTGGACCCTATCGAACTCGGTCGCCACCAAGGTGGGAGCAAACCGACTAAGCCTGTAGAACTCGGCCGCATATCCATCGACCGTCCTGCCCATCTGCTTCAGATTGGTGAACCTCGTCTGTAGATCGTACCGAGCTACAGCATCAAAATACTTGGTCTGGAATCTCTCCCTGAATACTATCCATGAAATAGGGGCCACTAATCCATCGGCTTGCGCTGTCCACCAGCTGCGGGCAAGATCTTGTAACTGCAGGCGCACTACGGCCACCTTCTCTGCTTCTGGGGTCCTGGCTGCTTCTAGAATCACTTCCGTGTCCTGAAGCCAAGCATCTGCAGCGTTCGCATCTTCACTGCCGTCGAAGAATGGAGGGTTCAGGCGCTTGAAGCTGTTGGCCGTACTGTTACCCTGATGACCTCCTCTAGTCAAAGCGTTTGCCACCGCCTGGTGCAAGGCATCTCTTCGACGATCCTGGAAAGCTAATAATGACCTGATGAGACCTATCAAAGTTCCATCATCAGGCTCTGCAGGCTGGACGGGCTGAACTGGTGGCTCTCCTCCAGTAGGCATGACTCTGGAGGCAACTCCTGAATGTTGGACTTGATCTCCGGATTCCTGCTGGTCCACGGGAGGTGCTTCGCCTTACTGATCGGCATGTCCGAGAATAATGCCGCTGAAGAAGACGATATAGGAAACAATAAGAAAGGACCAAGACAGATCAACGATACAAGTATATGATCAGGTCGATAATCTCAGGGATTAAAAGATACGGGCAGAGATCAAGGGCGGGTGCTAATTGAGACATCTATTCGGTAAACCCTCATATATCTTGATTCACAAGACCTGCATGGGCCACCACTTAAACCATGTAACGCCCCAGAACCAGAATACTGGAGAGCGGGGGCGTACATAGCCAGCTACGTATATTGAAGTGCAACCCACCTCGCTATACGGTTACGGCTGTCTAGATATATGAGGGTTTAACTACAAGCCAACAGTCTCCTATAGTCATGGACAAGCCTATTGTCTCAATCTCAAGCAAGCAATGATAGTTACAAGTTGTCAGAGCACCAAATATATAATAGCAAGGCGTCCCATACATTACATATTGGATGATCATGAAGCTAGTCGTACAAAATGTCAAGACTAGCAAGAGTTCAGTCGTACATAATCAACCCTAGGATCTGTCAATCATGTTACAGCCCGTAAGCAGACAGTAAATAATGATGCAATACGAGCTAACACGTGCTCGTCGGCTAAACACCTCAAAAGAATAATTTTTACAATAAAGTGGGAGGACAAAAAGAAATCTACTCGTTGCCAGGGTTACGCCTGGTGTTCACCATCTGGCTGGAAGATAGGTAGATCCTCTGGTACTACTCCGATATCTGGCCACACAAAACCAGCTGGGTCAGACCCCAGAAAGAGCAAGTGCCACAAAGGAGGCTTCACTTAGGGACTAAAAACCACCATATCACAAGTGAATAATTAAAGAGAGCTTATAAAAGAAACTGATAATAATAATAGAGATAACAATAACAAATTGAGTACGAGAAAACCATTAAAGCAGCCAGACTACAACCCTTAAACCAAACAAGGACCGAGGTTGCAGCCCTTCACCTGAATAGAAACCGTTTCAAATACTATTGGTAAGGTAACAAGACAATAAACGAAGAGAGGACTCAGAACTGCTCCGGAAGCCAGGTTACAATCCTTAAACCAAACAAGGACCGGGATTGTAACCCTTCGCCTGAACAGAACTGGACCCCCGATCGTTATTGTTAAGACAAGCATCAATAATCATGTCATGTCATAATCTTGTACAGGATCGGGACAAGATTAAGCTGGGATAAACTCCATCCAATCAATCACGGCCAATTAAGAGTACGGCTTGATACTTTTAACTAAGTAGGGTTATCACAGGCCTAGTTACTACCAAGATGCAATGAGATTATCCCAACAGCCACAAGTCCTGCAGACCATCCGGTTATCCAGGTCGAATGTCCGTTTATGAAGAATGCGATACGTGACTGTGTGCTGGAAATGTGCCCTACTCGTCGGTAGGCTACAAGTCCACTTAATGCACCCAGATAACGGGATTGCCTGTAGCTGGAAATTTCTTCATGTCTACTGAATTATTCTAGTTTATTAGCCTTAGTCAATTACTGTAGGTATCCCTGACCGTGGTACTCAGAGATCCCTGTCCTAGACATGATACAAACATTACCGATTTATTTTGTACAAACACAATCACCCACGGTGTCCAGGCCATTCAATTCTGTCATGACATGCTAGCCGTCGTAACAGCATTCGAGATATATATATGTAAGCCCCTGTTTTTCAAATTTCATTTTAATTAGTGTTTATTAATTTTTAATGTCATTTATAGCCTTAAATAATTATTAGAAATTTTTAGGAATTTTTCTAGAATTTTTAAATGAATTTTTAATAAGTTTTAAATACAAAAAATATCATTTTGTAATTTATTTAAATGTTTTAATAGCATTTTGTAATTTTCTGAATTGTTTTAATAGTGTTATGCAATTAATTGAATTGTTAGTATATTAGTTTGTAATTTATGGATTGTTTTAAATAGGGAGTGCAATTTCCTAATTTCTGAGGGACCTAACTGCTAAACCTAAACCCCCCCCACGTCACTCTCTCTCTCCTCCAGCTCTTCACCCACCCCCGACGACTGCCCCGACCGACTACGACCGGCTGACCCCGCCTTTTCCGGCTGCCCCGACTGCCCCCTTTCCCTATAAAACACTCCCCTCTCTCCCCCGACCTAGCTACCACCTCCACGACCACCGACGACCGCCACAGCCCCCCGCTCCTCCACAAAACTCCTAAACCCTAACCCTACTCCGACGAACTCCGCCCAGCCCCACCGTCGACCTTCACCGCCAACCACCACCACCATCCGACGCGCCGCACCAAGCCGCGCCCAGCGCCACCGGAGCGCCGTGACGCCGACGTCTCCTCCGCCGTCCTCGACCTTCGAATCACCCTTCAATTCGCCGGACACGTGAGTGTCAGTGTTCCCCTGTGTCGTGCGTGTCTCGTGTTGGGTCGGAAGTGTTCGCCGTGTCCTGGCGAATACTTTGATAGAACTGGACACGCGAGATTGAACTCGTGCGTGTCGTGCAGGCCAAGGACACGAGGATACCTGTGTCCTTAACTGTCAGGACACAGGATGGTTTTTATATTTTTTTTATATGTTAATTCACTTGTTACTAAATAAAATAAGCTAAACCCTATTCCTAACAAACGGGCCAACTGGCCCACTGGCCAGCGCGCAGTAACTAAACCCCCCCCCCCCCCCTCCCCCCCCCCCGCTGGCTCAGGTTCGAGCCCCTCTTTCTGTTTCCTTTCTTTTTCTTTTTCTTTTTCTGTTTCTTTCCTTTTCTTTTTCTTTTTTGTTTTGTATATATATTTATATATATATATATATATGTATATATATATATATTAGTATATATATATATATATGTATATACTGTATTTTGACAGTATTATATATATATGTATATATATTTTATAGTTAGTAAAATTTTATATATATATATGTATACATTTTCATGTGTATATATATATATTATTATATATACACATTATTATTAAATGTTTTCTTATATATATATATATACTTTATAAATTAAGTATTTTTCTTATACATAGATATATGTACTTTTTACACATGTATGTATATTTTCACTATGTAAAACTTTACCTTATTAAAATAATAATATTTATTTTGATTATTACCAAATTGTATTTTTATTGTATTTAAATTACTGCAACCATTTGGTGTCCAAGCCTAGCATGGGTATTTGGGCTCAAATGTATTTTCACACATTCAAGACCTGTACAAGTCATATTGGACTTGATTCATGGCCTTGGGTCCTGTAATTGAACTTTGGTTCAAATTATATACATGGACAAAATACGCAGATAATTAATTATTGTGTGCAATGCTGTTTTTGATTTTCTAAAAATACTTAAAGTGCTGCTAAAATTATGGAAAAATAGTTTTTAGATACTATGTTAAGTTAGCTAATTTAGTGTAATTTTTGTAGTATTTAAATTACTGTTTTGCCACTAGTTTGGCATATGAAACCAAAACTCATTTTCTGTATACTTAGGAAAACTGATTTTTATAAAATATTTGTACTGGTTAATAAATTTCAAAAAAATTATAATAAATTTCTATGATTAACAAGGATCACCTTGGTACTTTACTTTAAGAAAAACTAGGCTTTTTGTCTACTTCAAAAATTGTTAGAACACAATGATCTTTTGATTTATTTATTGATTAATTACGACTTGTAGCTTTTTGTGTTATTTTGAGTTTTAGCCGTGTTGAACCTCACCCCTCACTAGTGTAAAGACCCTAGAAAGTTAGTTAAATAGTGTGTCACCCCACATTGGTCTCCTAAGCTGAAATCATCATTTTGGCAAGGTGCCCAGTCACAAGTCGTGTCGCACCAATTAGTGTCCTAGTGTTTTAGCTTAGTGTAAAACTAAGTTATTGTATTTACTTCTACAGTGACGAGCTACCAGACATCCATAGCATTGTTATCACAGCTTGTTTTGTTTTGCTTTGCTAGAGGCAAGTACTTTCTACGAACTTTACATACTGCTATAAACCATAAAACTGTGAATCACCAACCATGTTAAATACTGATCCTTGGGGTAGCAAGTTAGAACTTTACATGTTGTATTACTTTCAGTCTTTACCATGTTTATACCGTATCTCATAATCTCTCTCACATGTTTAAATAACGGGTTAAGGGGAAACTGCTAGTAGTGTACGTGATCATGACCCCCTTCTCCGTATGTATTTACCGAGCACCGTTACATTCTATATGTATCTGTGTCGTATGTCTGGTCCTGCATTTGTGTATGGATATACACCGATGCCGTTATGTGTACGTATGTGCACATCAGAAAATTGATATGTACCGCTGTACATCCTGATTACCTATTGACTGATCACTCACCTACTACAGTTTTAAACTTTAAAATGTATATCTATCGCCATGCTAAAACATACCTAAAACTGAACCAACATGATATGTCATTCCCTTTTCATCACATGATCAGTATTATATGTTTGTTAGATTTAGTACTTGCTTCCGTCCTGACAGGATAACGTTGTAGGTGTCCTTACTGAGGAGGAGTTACTCTGTGACACATACTATGGAGATACTGCCGAGGACCCGGCTCTGCTTTACGAGGATGTTCCTGCGGGGAACCTCGTCTAGTTGTCTTTTGTTTACTTAGACTTTTGAGAGTAGACATGTATTAGACTATATCATTTTGTAACTGGACATGTATCCAGTTTTATATTTCAGTTTACTTGTACTTGGATATTTTACTATATACGACGACTTTTGTGTTTGGAGCATTTATGATTCTTCTTCACTTATAGAACTGTTAGCACATTTAGTCTTATCCTGTTGTCTTTAGAACAGCTTACTACGTTTTATCTCAATGTAGGCTGGGCATGACTCGGCCTGGCCCAACAATTTGGGTAGCGGGTCGTGACATGTTTTTAGTGGTGGCCCATGCAGGTCCTGACTAAACTGTTTGGTTACGTTATTGTACCAAGCATGCCTGCAATTAGGAACTTAAGGTAATTAGACAACATTAGGAAAGACGCTTAGAACACTTAGAGGAATGCTAGGATTGCAACATAGGAAATACATCACATGTTTGCTATTATAATTAGATTTTCTTGCATATGATTGCTTACTTTAAATAAGTCCTTATAAGTCTTTTTATGTGTAATTTAGATGGTGCTTACTCGTTCGTCCCAGTATGTTACCCCCGAGAATGGGGCCCTCCTTATCCAGTCAGCTGACCAGTCAACTGATACACCTCCACCTACCACATTCCCCCACTCCACAGATCCACAGACCCAGATACCACCTTCCACATCCCAGTTGTGAGCACCCTGAATTTCGGGTTTATTTTTTTTTATTTTTATTTTATTTTCTGATTTATTGGTTTCATTAAATAATTTATTGAATTATTTTTCCTTAAGTGTACTTTTCCGTGCCATTGATATTTGGAGTATCAGGGATGTTCAATTATGGAAATCCTCTTCACGAGTTTTGGAGTGGACACGATTACCTTCATGACGGTATATGGTGTCCCACCCAAACTTGTTCCCTTGTGCTCTTTCTGCTTCGTTGAACTTCGGGTCGGTTTAGACCATTTGATTGATATTTATTTTTCCCACTCTTTTTCTTGATCATTTTCAGCGCGTTACCATGACATTTAAATTGGGAGCGCAAGACCAGTCAGTTTCTTGAAACCAACTCCTCATTGATGATCTACTCGAGACACTCGTCACCCATGACCTTTGTGTCCCACTCAGAGACGTCATTTTGGGCTCCATTTGATTCGCACAACTTTCCCGACACGTGACCCGATTTTATTTCACGCCACGGCGTCACATTCATTTTCCAACTTGATTTGTGGGTCCCCTGTCGACCAAAACCTGTCAGCCCCAACTATGGACATGGCCCACTTTGAGCCTACTATCCGTCCGCCACTTGTGTCCCATTCATTGGAATCCCCCTGTGCTACTTATTTGCACATGATCATCAACGTCTATATTTTAATTCGATTTTTGCACGATGTCCAGTTTTCGTCCAATCCGGCTCCACCGAGCCCAGTCCAGCTCCATGATTGTCCAAAAATATCAATTTCTTATTTTACCTATTTCTAATATTTTAATGGGAAAATTTTCCATTGATTTAATTCCCTTGGAATAACCTACTTCTCTATTATTCCTAGCCTTTGATTCCCTCACAATTAATCCCAACCCTTGATTTCCCCTAGCAGCCAACTCCCATGCTTGGCCGGCCCTAAATGTTTGGAAAAGTAACTTTTTCCTCTCTCCCTCTTATCCTTTCTCTCTCTCTCACATTTATTCTTATCAACATTATCCTATTCTATTCTCTCTCCTCCCTATCCTTTATTTCCAAACAATACATCAAGAACAACAACATCAGCAGCCAACTCCTCCATTTTTCCCGACCACATTCTCCTCCTCGACCACCATGGCCGGACCACCCCCGGCCAGGCCGAGCAACCTCTCCTTCCACCTCCTCCCATTCTCCATCTCCTCCACCTTCTTCCTCCTCCTCTTCATTAGAACCTCACCACCACCCTCACCATGCAACCAAGCCATCACCACCACCATCACCATTATTCCCGACCACCTTCCACTCCTGGCCGGACCACCCCTGTCCCGACCACCGTCGGCCACCCACAGCCGACCCTCTCCGACTTTCCTCCTCCTCCATCTCATTCGTTCGCCACCACCTCCAACAACTACTCCACCGGGCCACAACCGCCACCACCACCTCGCCGCTGGCAGCACAGCGTGCCACCTCGCCGCGCCTCCGCCGGGCCAGGCGCGCCGCGCCGCCGCGTGCCACCAGCGCGCACAGCAGGCAGCAGTAGCTGCATCACAGCAGCAGCGCGCGTCCTTCGCGCGCGCGTACGCGCGGTTGAGCGCCACCGCCGGCCACGCCGACGTGGCCGTAGCCTCCCCCTAGGCTGGGCGCCCCTCCGGCGACCCCCTGGGTCCGCCCTCTCGTCCTCCAGCGCGACGTATAGGCGATTCGTGCGTTTTGCACGACGTCCCGTCGTGACGCGCGCGAAATGAAGTTCGTTTTGGCGCTCCATCGCAGCAACTTCGCGCACGTTTTCCCGGAGATCCGACCGTTGGATCGGCGATTTCTCTACTCCGTCGCAATCTCGGTATATCCACCTTCGTCCCTGTCAAATTTCGTCCGTTAATTTTATCGTTTGATACATGAAAACCGGCCACCAAGTTGACCGTTTAAATTGTATTAAATTTGGACAGTTTCGCGGGGCCAACTTCGTCAGCTTGTATCTCCTCCACCGCAGCTCCGTTTGGTGTGCTACCAGTTCCGGTGCGAAGCTGGTATAACCCTCTTCCTACCCCCATTATATTTCATTTCAGTTTGAGCTTGTTTGATTGGTTGAATTCGACGCCAAAGTTGGCCGTCCGAATTCGTAATTTCCAACTTGTAAAATTCCATTTTTGAACACGGGACTCCAGATTTCATTTTTGACACCACCATTAGATTCGTGGCGTCATTCTGGCATGTTTTCATATAAAATTTGTTAGATTTGGAGAACGTGGGCCCGAGCACGCATTTCGGTGCAAAGCGGGTCCCACTTTCTGGGTCAACGGGACTTTTTGACGCCGGCTCATCGGAATCCAATTCCGGAGATACCGTTGAGTTCGTATCGTCATTCTGGACTCGTTGACATATAGTTTGCTAGGTTTTGGTGGACATTGGATCCGGCACGCATTTCGGTGCAAGTCGGATACCAATATCCGGGTCAACGGGTCATTTTGAGATCGGCTCATCGGAATCCAATTCCGGAGATACCGTTGAGTTCGTATCATCATTCTGGACTCGTTGACAGGTAGTTTGCTGAGTTTTGAGAACTTTGGTTCCGGCACGCATTTTCGTGCAAACCGGAATCCCAAGTTCTGGTCAACGGGCCAAATTGAGATCGGGTCAACGGAATCCAATTCCGGAGATACCGTTGAGTTCGTATCATCATTCTGGACTCGTTGACAGGTAGTTTGCTGAGTTTTGAGAACTTTGGTTCCGGCACGCATTTCCGTGCAAACCGGAATCCCAAGTTCTGGTCAACGGGCCAAATTGAGATCGGGTCAACGGAATCCAATTCTGGAGATACCGTTGGGTTCGTATCGTCATTCTGGTTTCGTGGACATATAATTTGTTACATTTTATTGACTTATTTTCTTGCACGTTTTTCGGTGCAAAACGGCTCCGACATGGACACCGTTTTGGCCCGAAATTACCTTTTTGCCCTTGTGTCCAAATTGGACCGATGGGCAGGCTATCCTAGCTAATTTGACTATTCTGGACACGTTGGCGATGTTCATTTCATCGTTCGACAATGTTTGTTGATAGTTTCTCTGAGTTTAGCCTTTTAATAATTAATTAATGAGTAATTCTTATAATGTTCGTATTTCGAGATTAGTACAACGAAACTGAGCTCAGTCAATTCCAGTGATCTCACATCGCTGAAATTGACAAGATGGGCACGTGGATCACTGTAATAAGATTATCAACCTTACCATTGATATTCCTATCTCGATTTACGTGTCGTAAGTTTCGACGTACGAATAACGAAGTACACTTTATATTTTCAATAATTAGACTAGATTGACCCTGTTTGACCAAAGTTGACCAGTTGACCCAAAGTCAACTGTAAGTCAACGCTTGACCTAGTTTGACTAAATTATTGACCGGAGTTGACCTAGAGTTAATTTGAATTAGAAGAACCTAGAATAAAATAGATTGTTTATAGAGACTCTTTTAATATAACTTGAACACCTTGTAACCTGTGTTGCTTTAAATAGGACTCTGTGGCTTCAGTTGGACCCTCTATACTTATCAGCTCAGGACCACAGGCGAGTACATTCACTGATAGTTTTCATTGTCTTGATATCTACTATATCCGATTCAGTCGTAGTGTTATACTTGATTCCTGACACGACGGTTCACGGACTAGTATACGGGATCCTGGCATGAGATGTTATTCCTGGACTTTCTTGGTATATGGGTATGAGATATTTCAGTGTTCCTGTACTTATATAGACACATATTGGGAGTAGGCTGATCACCTGCTCTCGAATCCCCGTGTCATGACGTGCCATGTCCGGATCCGTGATACTATTCGGGGGATATATTGGGGAAATTATTAGGGGTTATGTGATCAAAGCCTCAGAGTTTATATTTCAGAGTTTTGCTGGCGCCACCCTCACCTCACGTAGGGTGTAGCAGATACCTCACTACCGGTTATCCAGGTTGGCCGGCATGGCCCTCTTCAGAGGCCCTCTTCGGAGGTTCCGCGTGATTGCCGTGCCAAGTGGATAACTTGGCCTTGCTTCCCTTTAGCCGATCACATATCACTCTAATAATTCAAAACACCTTTTTACTTTATTTGTCATGTCTTATATTCCAGTTTCAGCTTTACTTACTGTACTTTCACCATGCTACGATTCATTCTCATATGCTCTATCTGTCTTTCATACTGTACCTTGGTTATGGGACTAGGTTCTGTTCGGAAGAAGGGTTACAACCCCGGTCCTTGTTTGGTTTAAGGGTTGTAACTCGGCTTTCGAATGGTTCCCAAGTCGCCTATATTCTTTGTCTTGTATTTCATTATTACTGTCTCTTATAGTATTTCTCAATTCACATGGAACTGCTGTTGGTGTTTTGTACTTGCTCATTTTCCTGACAGGATACGTTGACAAAATTTTACAGATAGTTTGGAGGTGCCTGCTAGCCTAGAGGAGACACATTAGAGGTTGTTTAGTTAGCTATTCTCAGTTGTCTGGAGTTGTATTTATTTTGTGGATTACGGTATTTGAGTTTTGAGATGTATTTCTGAGTTTGTATCTTAGACACTTAGATTTCCTCTCTGTTGTACCTCTTTTGGATTTTATGTTTCATCTATCTTCCTCATATGCTCTACCTTAGATGTGATTGAGACTGTATCTGCTATGTCACCCCCATTCGGGGAGTATAAACTGTTTAGTCTTATACTGTTATATGCATTGAGACCTAGGACAGCGTTCTACCGCCGACACTGCGGCGTAGGCTGGGCGTTGTTACGTTCTCGTGCCCTAACCCTAGGGTGCGGGTCGTGACACGTTTTTAGTGGTGGCCCACGCAGGTCGAGACTAAAAGTGTAGTGGTATTCGAACTAGAGTACCACTACAGCCTGCAGTAGGATTTGGATATATTTTGAAGGTACTCAATCACAGTTAGGAACCCTTGAGAGATTCCTGGGACGACCCTGGAGAATCTTATTTAACTTCGATTTGAAAACTCTTTTTCCATAATTTGTTTTATCTTTATTTTCTGTTGTTGAATTTGATTTTAATGGATTATTGTTGAATTTGAGTTTGTATTTATTAATTTTGATGGAAGATTGTCGAATTTTGAATTTTGATGATAGCTGTCGCATTCGAGTTGTATTTTGATAGATTTTATTCATTTTTAAATTTGATGTTCGTTAATAAATTTGAATTGATTTTTGAGTATTCCTTATTGATTTAATTAAATTTTTGGCAAGATGAAATTATATGGGCTAGGTCATCTAAGTTATGGAGTCTAGTCTTCTACAGTCATATTAGCCAGCATGGTGAGGACATATAGTTTGACTTGGATATATCTCTCGGGTGTGGAAATTTAAGATTTTCGCAGCCAAGCTAGCGGCATCGCGAAAATGTTAAATACCATAATTTTAGAGGTATGTGCCAAAGTCGAGGACTCTGTGATTATCGTAGCCTTGCTTACTAGTATGACGAGGATTAGGGTACCATGATTTTGACCTGACGCATATGATTATCAGATTTTACTTTAAATGTTTTCGAACACGTTTCTCTACTTTTGTTTCTGTCCTTCAAAAAAAAATTATTATTTTTATTAATTGTCTTGTTTGTTTGCTTCTCATTATTTAACTTCAGAGTAGGTTTTCTTGTTTTTATAAAATTTTGCGTAACTTCTTGCTATGAGTTTCTTCTTAATACAATGAATCGATGATTTTGCTAGACTTTATCTTGGATTTGATAATTTAGCTCTGGATTTCAAAATGGTTCTTCCTTAAATAGATAAGCAAAACAGATTTTTATCGTTATTTCTTTCTTGCTATTATTCTTACAAAAAAAAAAATGCCATGATTAGTGTAACTTGATAGCTGTTGTTTTGGAACCCAATTTTTTTATATACAATTTCATATGTATTCACGTACACACACGCCTACTATCAACCATATGAACATGTCCCCATACACATGATGCTAGTTTTCCCTCTTTAACGCTCTGTATATATTGTGATTGGATTTCGATGCAATTGACTTTTATTCCTTAACTAGTGATTTTGATTTTTCCTTGAATAGTACCTTTTTCAGATAATTGGTAGTTACCTTCATTTTATTTTTGATGAGTACCAGTTTTCATATAGGATGGTAGACTGCCTTACAGTTTTGATGGTTTGTTGTCTCTGTAACCTTTTGTTTAGCACCCTGGATTGCTTGTGTGTTTGATACCCTATAACCGTTTTGGTTAGCATGACTAGTATACCTAGATGAGACTTACTAACACCGTATGCCATGACCCTATATGTCGTCCTTTTGATCACATGATTTGTTTTAAGATGGGACTTTGATTTTGGGGGTTTGACCTAGAGGGAGTATGGACGTTTTAATTTCGAGGACGAAATTTTTATAAGGTGGGTAGGATGTGAGCACCCTGAATTTCGGGTTTATTTTTTTTTATTTTTATTTTATTTTCTGATTTATTGGTTTCATTAAATAATTTATTGAATTATTTTTCCTTAAGTGTACTTTTCCGTGCCATTGATATTTGGAGTATCAGGGATGTTCAATTATGGAAATCCTCTTCACGAGTTTTGGAGTGGACACGATTACCTTCATGACGGTATATGGTGTCCCACCCAAACTTGTTCCCTTGTGCTCTTTCTGCTTCGTTGAACTTCGGGTCGGTTTAGACCATTTGATTGATATTTATTTTTCCCACTCTTTTTCTTGATCATTTTCAGCGCGTTACCATGACATTTAAATTGGGAGCGCAAAACCAGTCAGTTTCTTGAAACCAACTCCTCATTGATGATCTACTCGAGACACTCGTCACCCATGACCTTTGTGTCCCACTCAGACACGTCATTTTGGGCTCCATTTGATTCGCACAACTTTCCCGACACGTGACCCGATTTTATTTCACGCCACGGCGTCACATTCATTTTCCAACTTGATTTGTGGGTCCCCTGTCGACCAAAACCTGTCAGCCCCAACTATGGACATGGCCCACTTTGAGCCTACTATCCGTCCGCCACTTGTGTCCCATTCATTGGAATCCCCCTGTGCTACTTATTTGCACATGATCATCAACGTCTATATTTTAATTCGATTTTTGCACGATGTCCAGTTTTCGTCCAATCCGGCTCCACCGAGCCCAGTCCAGCTCCATGATTGTCCAAAAATATCAATTTCTTATTTTACCTATTTCTAATATTTTAATGGGAAAATTTTCCATTGATTTAATTCCCTTGGAATAACCTACTTCTCTATTATTCCTAGCCTTTGATTCCCTCACAATTAATCCCAACCCTTGATTTCCCCTAGCAGCCAACTCCCATGCTTGGCCGGCCCTAAATGTTTGGAAAAGTAACTTTTTCCTCTCTCCCTCTTATCCTTTCTCTCTCTCTCACATTTATTCTTATCAACATTATCCTATTCTATTCTCTCTCCTCCCTATCCTTTATTTCCAAACAATACATCAAGAACAACAACATCAGCAGCCAACTCCTCCATTTTTCCCGACCACATTCTCCTCCTCGACCACCATGGCCGGACCACCCCCGGCCAGGCCGAGCAACCTCTCCTTCCACCTCCTCCCATTCTCCATCTCCTCCACCTTCTTCCTCCTCCTCTTCATTAGAACCTCACCACCACCCTCACCATGCAACCAAGCCATCACCACCACCATCACCATTATTCCCGACCACCTTCCACTCCTGGCCGGACCACCCCTGTCCCGACCACCGTCGGCCACCCACAGCCGACCCTCTCCGACTTTCCTCCTCCTCCATCTCATTCGTTCGCCACCACCTCCAACAACTACTCCACCGGGCCACAACCGCCACCACCACCTCGCCGCTGGCAGCACAGCGTGCCACCTCGCCGCGCCTCCGCCGGGCCAGGCGCGCCGCGCCGCCGCGTGCCACCAGCGCGCACAGCAGGCAGCAGTAGCTGCATCACAGCAGCAGCGCGCGTCCTTCGCGCGCGCGTACGCGCGGTTGAGCGCCACCGCCGGCCACGCCGACGTGGCCGTAGCCTCCCCCTAGGCTGGGCGCCCCTCCGGCGACCCCCTGGGTCCGCCCTCTCGTCCTCCAGCGCGACGTATAGGCGATTCGTGCGTTTTGCACGACGTCCCGTCGTGACGCGCGCGAAATGAAGTTCGTTTTGGCGCTCCATCGCAGCAACTTCGCGCACGTTTTCCCGGAGATCCGACCGTTGGATCGGCGATTTCTCTACTCCGTCGCAATCTCGGTATATCCACCTTCGTCCCTGTCAAATTTCGTCCGTTAATTTTATCGTTTGATACATGAAAACCGGCCACCAAGTTGACCGTTTAAATTGTATTAAATTTGGACAGTTTCGCGGGGCCAACTTCGTCAGCTTGTATCTCCTCCACCGCAGCTCCGTTTGGTGTGCTACCAGTTCCGGTGCGAAGCTGGTATAACCCTCTTCCTACCCCCATTATATTTCATTTCAGTTTGAGCTTGTTTGATTGGTTGAATTCGACGCCAAAGTTGGCCGTCCGAATTCGTAATTTCCAACTTGTAAAATTCCATTTTTGAACACGGGACTCCAGATTTCATTTTGACACCACCATTAGATTCGTGGCGTCATTCTGGCATGTTTTCATATAAAATTTGTTAGATTTGGAGAACGTGGGCCCGAGCACGCATTTCGGTGCAAAGCGGGTCCCACTTTCTGGGTCAACGGGACTTTTTGACGCCGGCTCATCGGAATCCAATTCCGGAGATACCGTTGAGTTCGTATCGTCATTCTGGACTCGTTGACATATAGTTTGCTAGGTTTTGGTGGACATTGGATCCGGCACGCATTTCGGTGCAAGTCGGATACCAATATCCGGGTCAACGGGTCATTTTGAGATCGGCTCATCGGAATCCAATTCCGGAGATACCGTTGAGTTCGTATCATCATTCTGGACTCGTTGACAGGTAGTTTGCTGAGTTTTGAGAACTTTGGTTCCGGCACGCATTTCCGTGCAAACCGGAATCCCAAGTTCTGGTCAACGGGCCAAATTGAGATCGGGTCAACGGAATCCAATTCCGGAGATACCGTTGAGTTCGTATCATCATTCTGGACTCGTTGACAGGTAGTTTGCTGAGTTTTGAGAACTTTGGTTCCGGCACGCATTTCCGTGCAAACCGGAATCCCAAGTTCTGGTCAACGGGCCAAATTGAGATCGGGTCAACGGAATCCAATTCTGGAGATACCGTTGGGTTCGTATCGTCATTCTGGTTTCGTGGACATATAATTTGTTACATTTTATTGACTTATTTTCTTGCACGTTTTTCGGTGCAAAACGGCTCCGACATGGACACCGTTTTGGCCCGAAATTACCTTTTTGCCCTTGTGTCCAAATTGGACCGATGGGCAGGCTATCCTAGCTAATTTGACTATTCTGGACACGTTGGCGATGTTCATTTCATCGTTCGACAATGTTTGTTGATAGTTTCTCTGAGTTTAGCCTTTTAATAATTAATTAATGAGTAATTCTTATAATGTTCGTATTTCGAGATTAGTACAACGAAACTGAGCTCAGTCAATTCCAGTGATCTTACATCGCTGAAATTGACAAGATGGGCACGTGGATCACTGTAATAAGATTATCAACCTTACCATTGATATTCCTATCTCGATTTACGTGTCGTAAGTTTCGACGTACGAATAACGAAGTACACTTTATATTTTCAATAATTAGACTAGATTGACCCTGTTTGACCAAAGTTGACCAGTTGACCCAAAGTCAACTGTAAGTCAACGCTTGACCTAGTTTGACTAAATTATTGACCGGAGTTGACCTAGAGTTAATTTGAATTAGAAGAACCTAGAATAAAATAGATTGTTTATAGAGACTCTTTTAATATAACTTGAACACCTTGTAACCTGTGTTGCTTTAAATAGGACTCTGTGGCTTCAGTTGGACCCTCTATACTTATCAGCTCAGGACCACAGGCGAGTACATTCACTGATAGTTTTCATTGTCTTGATATCTACTATATCCGATTCAGTCGTAGTGTTATACTTGATTCATGACACGACGGTTCACGGACTAGTATACGGGATCCTGGCATGAGATGTTATTCCTGGACTTTCTTGGTATATGGGTATGAGATATTTCAGTGTTCCTGTACTTATATAGACACATATTGGGAGTAGGCTGATCACCTGCTCTCGAATCCCCGTGTCATGACGTGCCATGTCCGGATCCGTGATACTATTCGGGGGATATATTGGGGAAATTATTAGGGGTTATGTGATCAAAGCCTCAGAGTTTATATTTCAGAGTTTTGCTGGCGCCACCCTCACCTCACGTAGGGTGTAGCAGATACCTCACTACCGGTTATCCAGGTTGGCCGGCATGGCCCTCTTCAGAGGCCCTCTTCGGAGGTTCCGCGTGATTGCCGTGCCAAGTGGATAACTTGGCCTTGCTTCCCTTTAGCCGATCACATATCACTCTAATAATTCAAAACACCTTTTTACTTTATTTGTCATGTCTTATATTCCAGTTTCAGCTTTACTTACTGTACTTTCACCATGCTACGATTCATTCTCATATGCTCTATCTGTCTTTCATACTGTACCTTGGTTATGGGACTAGGTTCTGTTCGGAAGAAGGGTTACAACCCCGGTCCTTGTTTGGTTTAAGGGTTGTAACTCGGCTTTCGAATGGTTCCCAAGTCGCCTATATTCTTTGTCTTGTATTTCATTATTACTGTCTCTTATAGTATTTCTCAATTCACATGGAACTGCTGTTGGTGTTTTGTACTTGCTCATTTTCCTGACAGGATACGTTGACAAAATTTTACAGATAGTTTGGAGGTGCCTGCTAGCCTAGAGGAGACACATTAGAGGTTGTTTAGTTAGCTATTCTCAGTTGTCTGGAGTTGTATTTATTTTGTGGATTACGGTATTTGAGTTTTGAGATGTATTTCTGAGTTTGTATCTTAGACACTTAGATTTCCTCTCTGTTGTACCTCTTTTGGATTTTATGTTTCATCTATCTTCCTCATATGCTCTACCTTAGATGTGATTGAGACTGTATCTGCTATGTCACCCCCATTCGGGGAGTATAAACTGTTTAGTCTTATACTGTTATATGCATTGAGACCTAGGACAGCGTTCTACCGCCGACACTGCGGCGTAGGCTGGGCGTTGTTACGTTCTCGTGCCCTAACCCTAGGGTGCGGGTCGTGACACCAGTCCCAGCAGGCCCCGATACTTCCACCACCCCCTATCACTATACCCACCCAGTCTTCCGTCACACTCGACGGGACCCAGCTGCTCACACTGATTCAGGGGTTCCTAACAACCTATCAGGAGCAGACTACCCTACTCCGCCAGAGCATAGAACGTTCTGAGGGACGTCCCGTGGTCCCACCATATGTAGAGCCACGGCAGAGAACGGGGACGGTCAAGGACTTCATGGGTCTGAATCCCAAGGAGTTCTCAGGGACTGAAGGCATAGTAGTAGCTGATGACTGGCTAGATTCAGTGGAGAGGAAGCTTCTGGGAGTTAGGATGCCGGATGACCTTCAGGTCGAGGCAGCAGGATTTCTGCTGATAGACTTAGCAGGAGTCTGGTTCAGGAATGAGCCGTTGTTCGCGAGAGGTAGAGCCACCTGGGACCAGTTCAAGACCCAGTTCAAGAAGAAATTCTTCTCGACCACTGCTAGAGTAGCCATGGGGCTACGATTCCAGAACATCCAGCAGGAGAACCGTTCTGTTGATGACTATGCGGGAGAGTTTAGTCGCCTAAGCCGTTTTGCTCCTAGTCTGGTTGCTGATCCAGAGGAGATGACCCGTAGGTTTTGCCATGGTCTAGTTCCAGACATTGGCATTCTTATAGTGGCAAACGGTACGACTGACTACTACCAGAGCCTAGAGTTAGCTCGGGGCATCGAGGAGCGTCTTCTGTCATGCAAGAGGCCGGCTTCTGTACATCATGAGGGACCGTCCAAGCGTCAGACTTTTCAGCAGAGAGCGCCGACGCCACCCCAGCAGACTTACCGTCCCCCTATATCACATCATCAGACCCCGCCAGTTAGAGCCCCGGGACCCCGACAGCAGCCAAAGGGAGGTATTTGTGCATTCTGCAAGAGGGTAGGCCACGACGCTTCCATCTACAGGAAGAAGTTGGGGCAGTATTTAGCTTGTGGGTCTGTCACCCATCAGCTTCGAGAGTGCCCAGTAGCGAAGACCAGAGGACCGCTCCCGACTCAGCAGCAGAGGTTCGGGCAGCATCTGCAGCAGCAGAAGGGACCTCAGGGGAGGGTTTATAGTCTAGCCATTGAGCCAGAGCCGGAGCAGGTTTTGGAGCCGGATTACTTAGCTGACGTCATCACAGGTCATGTTTATTTGTATACTTTTCTAGCTGTATGTTTGTTTGATTCTGGTGCATCTCATAGCTTCCTATCATTAGAGTTTATGCATAAACATCATCTAGTAGCTACACCTACTGCGAAGATTAGTAGAGTGATGACGGAAGGAGGACCAGTGCCTATTAGATCTATCTATAGATGTTCTATTTTTATAGCCGGGAGAGAGTTCAGGGGACGATTCTTTGTGATGCCACTTCCCGATTATGATATCATATTGGTGATGGACTGGCTTAGCTATGCCCATGCATCTATAGATTGCCATGAGGGTAGTATTTTGTTCAGTCCTCCAGGCACAGCTCCATTCAGTGTCAGGAGGACAGGGCCGGAGATCAGCATAGAGCCGAACTGTTGTGCGACAGTCGGGGACGCAGCACCGCCACACCCTATCATTAGGGAGTTTATGGATGTATTCCCAGAGGATCTTCCAGGACTTCCGCCTGACAGAGATGTGGAGTTCACTATAGATTTAGTGTCGGGTTCATCACCAGTATCCCGGGCTTGCTATAGAGTGAATCCCAAGGAGGCCATAGAGATGAAAGAGCAGATTGACGACCTGTTGAAAAAGGGTTTCATTCGATCCAGTGCTTCTCCATGGGGAGCACCAGTGCTCTTTGTGCCTAAGAAGGATGGTACAGTCCGGTTGTGTATTGATTACCGGGCCTTGAATGCCATCACCATCAAGAACAAATATCCTCTGCCCAGGATAGATGATTTGTTCGACCAGTTGAGCGGGGCGAAGGTATTTTCCAGGATAGACTTGAGATCCGGGTACCACCAGGTGAAGGTTAGGCCAGCAGACATCCAGAAGACGGCGTTCAACACGAAGTACAGGCAGTACGAGTTTTTGGTGATGCCATTTGGTCTCACAAATGCGCCAGCTATCTTTATGAGCTTGATGAATAAGACATTTCACCAGTATCTGGATAAGTTCGTCATGGTGTTTATCGACGACATCCTGATATACTCGAAGACGCCGGAGGAGCATGCAGAGCACTTGCGGATAGTTTTGGGGATTCTGAAACAGGAGAGATTGTTTGCCAAATTGCCGAAGTGCGAGTTCTTTTTAGACCGAGTGGAGTTTCTCGGCCATGTAGTCACTGGAGATGGAATCTCGGTGGATTCCAGGAAGATTGCTGCCGTTGAGACGTGGAAGGCTCCGACGTCAGTTTCAGAGATCAGGAGCTTTCTGGGTTTAGCAGGCTATTACAGAATGTTCGTCCAGGACTTTGCTAGGATAGCTGAACCCATGACGAAGCTGACGCAGAAGGACGCAGAGTACATCTGGTCAGAGGACTGCCAGGCGGCATTTGAGGAGGTGAAGAGGAGGCTGACGATCGCTCCAGTTCTGACTTTACCTTCAGGTTCTGGAGGTTTCACCATATACAGTGATGCTTCTGGGAAGGGGCTAGGATGTGTTCTACAGCAGCATGGGAAAGTAATTTCTTATGCATCTAGGCAGTTGCGGACTCATGAGAGGAATTATCCTACCCATGACCTAGAGTTAGCTGCGGTGATCTTTGCACTCAAGTTATAGAAACATTACTTATACGGAGAGCGTGTGGAAATCTTTACTGACCACAAAAGCTTGAAGTATGTGTTCACACAGAAAGAGCTGAACATGAGGCAAAGACGATGGTTGGAGTTGATGAAGGACTTCGACATCGATTTACAGTATCACCCCGGGAAGGCAAATGTGGTGGCGGATGCGCTGAGCAGGTATCCGATGGCATGGTACCTGATGATTGATCGGCATTTGTGGGAGGATCTGGAGAAGCTCGGTATTGAGCTAGTTCGTCTAGGATCAGTGATACAGATGATGGCGCTTGACATTCAGTCAGGTTTGATGGAGCAGATCCGGGAGGCACAGTCTACAGATGAGAGCCTTCGCAGACTTCGACCCCAGGCATTAGCTGGATTGCTGGATGACTTCAATATAGCAGAGGATGGATCCCTGAGGCATGGCAGCCGATTGTGCGTGCCAAAGGAAGAGCTAGTAGAGGCAGTTTTGCAGGAGGCGCACCGATCGAGATATTCTATTCACCATGGTGCTAACAAGATGTACCGTGACTTGCGGGAACATCTCTGGTGGCACGGAATGAAGAGGGATGTATCACGTTTTATCTCGAGATGCCTAGTTTGCCAGCAGGTCAAGGCGGAGCGCCAGAGGCCAGCTGGTTTGTTGCAGCCGTTACCCATTCCTGAGTGGAAGTGGGAACATATTACGATGGACTTCGTTTCAGGGCTTCCTCGTTCCGAAGGAGGGAAGGATGCCATCTGGGTCATCGTAGACAGGCTGACGAAGTGTGCGCACTTCATACCCTTCAAGGTGGGGCTTTCCACCGAGAAGTTGGCGGAGCTATACATGCAGCAGATAGTTCGCCTACACGGAGTGCCGGTGAGCATCGTGTCAGACAGAGACAGCAGATTTACATCCCACTACTGGAGGAGCTTGCATAAGGAGTTGGGCAGTAGGCTCAAGTTCAGTACGGCGTACCACCCACAGACAGATGGGCAGTCCGAGAGGACGATACAGACACTGGAGGATATGCTGAGGACTTGCGTGCTGGACTTCGGAGGATCATGGGAGAGCCATCTGTACTTGGTAGAGTTTTTATACAATAACAGCTACCAGGCCAGTATTGGTATGTCTCCTTTCGAGGCGATATATGGACGATGATGCCGCACACCGTTCTTTTGGGATGATGTCAGAGACAGAGTTATGCTTGGGCCAGAGATGATCACGGATGCAACAGAGAAAGTCGGGATGATCAGAGACAGGCTCAGAGTAGCTCAGGATAGGCAGAAACACTGGGCTGATGCTAGTCGCAGGCCGATGGAGTTCGCAGACGGTGATATGGTGCTAGTGAATATATCACCTACTCGAGGGACGATCCGGTTCGGACGAGGAGGGAAGCTGAGCCCCAGATACATCGGGCCGTTCGAGGTACTTGGCAGGATCGGAGAGGTAGCTTACAGGGTTGCACTTCCACCCAACCTAGCAGGAGGTCACGACGTCTTTCACGTATCTCAGCTGAGGAGATATATTCCAGACCCCAGTCATGTGCTAGATCATTCAGAGTTGGAGGTCGGACCAAGCCTTACAGTTTCTGAGCAGCCAGTGGAGATATTAGACCGGAGAGAGAAGAGGCTGAGGAACAAGGTTATACCCCTAGTACGAGTAGCTTGGAGCCGTCACTCCCCAGGTGAATCTACTTGGAAGAGGGAGTCGGACATGAGGGAGAGATACCCTTACTTGTTCGATCCAACCGCTGCGAGGGAACCACCCGTTCCCGCTTGATTCCTTAGAGGTTAGTTTCGATCGCAGCCTTAGTCATTTTGTTGCATTGCTTGCTATGTTAGAATATTGTTAGGTCTTCAATCCTTGTGAATTTCGAAGACAAAATTTTTCAAGGAGGGAAGACTTGTAAGCCCCTGTTTTTCAAATTTCATTTTAATTAGTGTTTATTAATTTTTAATGTCATTTATAGCCTTAAATAATTATTAGGAATTTTTAGGAATTTTTCTAGAATTTTTAAATGAATTTTTAATAAGTTTTAAATACAAAAAATATCATTTTGTAATTTATTTAAATGTTTTAATAGCATTTTGTAATTTTCCGAATTGTTTTAATAGTGTTATGCAATTAATTGAATTGTTAGTATATTAGTTTGTAATTTATGGATTGTTTTAAATAGGGAGTGCAATTTCCTAATTCCCGAGGGACCTAACTGCTAAACCTAACCCCCCCCCCCCCCCCCCACGTCACTCTCTCTCTCCTCCAGCTCTTCACCCACCCCCGACGACTGCCCCCGACCGACTACGACCGGCTGACCCCGCCTTTTCCGGCTGCCCCGACCGCCCCCTTTCCCTATAAAACACTCCCCTCTCTCTCCCGACCTAGCTACCACCTCCACGACCACCGACGACCGCCACAGCCCCCCGCTCCTCCACAAAACTCCTAAACCCTAATCCTACTCCGACGAACTCCGCCCAGCCCCACCGTCGCCTTCACCGCCAACCACCACCACCATCCGACGCGCCGCACCAAGCCGCGCCCAGCGCCACCGGAGCGCCGTGACGCCGACGTCTCCTCCGCCGTCCCCGACCTTCGAATCACCCTTCAATTCGCCGGACACGTGAGTGTCAGTGTTCCCCTGTGTCGTGCGTGTCTCGTGTTAGGTCGGAAGTGTTCGCCGTGTCCTGGCGAATACTTTGATAGAACTGGACACGCGAGATTGAACTCGTGCGTGTCGTGCAGGCCAAGGACACGAGGATACCTGTGTCCTTAACTGTCAGGACACAGGATGGTTTTTATATTTTTTTTATATGTTAATTCACTTGTTACTAAATAAAATAAGCTAAACCCTATTCCTAACAAACGGGCCAACTGGCCCACTGGCCAGCGCGCAGTAACTAAACCCCCCCCCCCCCCCTTCCCGCTGGCTCAGGTTCGAGCCCCCCTTTCTGTTTCCTTTCTTTTTCTTTTTCTGTTTCTTTCCTTTTCTTTTTCTTTTTTGTTTTGTATATATATTTATATATATATGTATATATATATTAGTATATATATATATGTATATACTGTATTTTGACAGTATTATATATATATATGTATATATATTTTATAGTTAGTAAAATTTTATATATATATGTATACATTTTCATGTGTATATATATATATATATTATTATATATACACATTATTATTAAATGTTTTCTTATATATATATATATATATATATATATATATATATATATATATATATATATATATATATATATATATACTTTATAAATTAAGTATTTTTCTTATACATAGATATATGTACTTTTTACACATGTATGTATATTTTTACTATGCAAAACTTTACCTTATTAAAATAATAATATTTATTTTGATTATTATCAAATTGTATTTTTATTGTATTTAAATTACTGCAACCATTTGGTGTCCAAGCCTAGCATGGATATTTGGGCTCAAATGTGTTTTCACACATTCAAGACCTGTACAAGTCATATTGGACTTGATTCATGGCCTTGGGTCCTGTAATTGAACTTTGGTTCAAATTATATACATGGACAAAATACGCAGATAATTAATTATTGTGTGCAATACTGTTTTTGATTTTCTAAAAATACTTAAGGTGCTGCTAAAATTATGGAAAAATAGTTTTTAGATACTATGTTAAGTTAGCTAATTTAGTGTAATTTTTGTAGTATTTAAATTACTGTTTGCCACTAGTTTGGCATATGAAACCAAAACTCATTTTCTGTATACTTAGGAAAACTGATTTTTATAAAATATTTGTACTGGTTAATAAATTCCAGAAAAATTATAATAAATTTCTATGATTAACAAGGATCACCTTGGTAATTTACTTTAAGAAAAACTAGGCTTTTTGTCTACTTCAAAAATTGTTAGAACACAATAATCTTTTGATTTATTTATTGATTAATTATGACTTGTAGCTTTTTGTGCTATTTTGAGTTTTAGCCGTGTTGAACCTCACCCCTCACTAGTGTAAAGACCCTAGAAAGTTAGTTAAAGTAGTGTGTCACCCCACATTGGTCTCCTAAGCTGAAATTATCATTTTGGCTAGGTGCCCAGTCACAAGTCGTGTCGCACCAATTAGTGTCCTAGTATTTTAGCTTAGTGTAAAACTAAGTTATTGTATTTACTTCTACAGTGACGAGCTACCAGACATCCATAGCATTGTTATCGCAGCTTGTTTTGTTTTGTTTTGCTAGAGGCAAGTACTTTCTACGAACTTTACATACTGCTATAAACCATAAAACTGTGAATCACCAACCATGTTAAATGCTGATCCTTGGGGTAGCAAGTTAGAACTTTACATGTTGTATTACTTTCAGTCTTTACCATGTTTATACCGTATCTCATAATCTCTCTCACATGTTTAAATAACGGGTTAAGGGGAAACTGCTAGTAGTGTACGTGATCATGACCCCCTTCTCCATATGTATTTACCGAGCACCGTTACATTCTATATGTATCTGTGTCGTATGTCTGGTCCCGCGTTTGTGTATGGATATACACCGATGCCGTTATGTGTACGTATGTGCACATCAGAAAATTGATATGTACCGCTGTACATCCTGATTACCTATTGACTGATCACTCACCTACTACAGTTTTAAACTTTAAAATGTATATCTATCGCCATGCTAAAACATACCTAAAACTGAACCAACATGATATGTCATTTTTTTTTCATCACATGATCAGTATTATATGTTTGTTAGATTTAGTACTTGCTCCCGTCCTGACAGGATAACGTTGTAGGTGTCCTTACTGAGGAGGAGTTACTCTGTGACACATACTATGGAGATACTGCCGAGGACCCGGCTCTGCTTTACGAGGATGTTCCTGCGGGGAACCTCGCCTAGTTGTCTTTTGTTTACTTAGACTTTTGAGAGTAGACATGTATTAGACTATATCATTTTGTAACTGGACATGTATCCAGTTTTACATTTCAGTTTACTTGTACTTGGATATTTTACTATATACGACGACTTTTGTGTTGGAGCATTTATGATTCTTCTTCACTTATAGAACTGTTAGCACATTTAGTCTTATCCTGTTGTCTTTAGAACAGCTTACTACGTTTTATCTCAACGTAGGCTGGGCATGACTCGGCCTGGCCCAACAATTTGGGTAGCGGGTCGTGACAATATATCATGTCAAATTCACTGTCAAAAGTGCACCACGACGGGACACCATTATGTCATGAAATATATTTAAAATTCACATTTAACCTGGCATAAGCATATATGCAATAACTAAATATAAACAAGGTGCAAGAGTTATGGAGGAATCATGCGGCTCAGGGGAGACGGGGCATAACTTCCACATACAAACTCAAAATGAGATGCACCAGAAATATTCGTAAAGGCAAGACAAAGATCTAAAACTTTCATGTTTTAAGTTTTTCGAAATTCTGGCTAGAAAATAGCTAAACTTGGCAAAAAAACAGTCATTCTGTGCACTTTTTATGCCAAAAATTCAATTCTGCGCAAAATACGTGAAAGGGGAGGGTTCCAGCGTAAAATTTCACATTCTGGATACCATCCAAGGTAAAATACGCAATTTCAGGGTTCCCTGCGTAAAATCTTACATTCTTGATGAAATCAAGCATAAAATACGCAATTCTAGGGTCCCTAGCGTAAAATTTTACATTTTGGATGATATCCAGCATAAAATACGTAATTGCAGGGTCCCTAGCGTAAAATCTTACATTTTGGATGATATCCGGCGTAAAATACGCAATTCCAGGATCCCCAGAGTAAAATCTTACATTCTGGATGATATCCAGCGTAAAATACGCAATTCCAGGGTCCCTAGCGTAAAATCTCACTCAGCCGACATGAAAAATCCAGAAAACTTGTTTTGGCCATAAAAACTTCATTTTAACTCGAAATGAGGTGAATCAAAAACCAAATTCACACGAAATTTTGTGCTCTTGCTCATGGAACTATTAGTTTTCGAAAATAACAAATTTTAGTAGATCAAAACCAAAAAAACTCCATGAACTAAAAGTTATAAAGTAGATCTAGAAGAATCTATCCATCAAAATTAAAAACTCTAAGTTCTAAAGAGGCTTATAATCATGTAAAGAAGAGAATGGAACAATAAAACTTGAGATCCATTGTCACGTCCCGCTTTCCGAGTGGAATGGTGACGTCATAAACACATCCCCAGGCTACGCGCCGAAATCGCGATTGTCGCCCGTAATCATCAGCAAGAATGGAAAAATACAAGGAGTTTTCATAGTATTAAATACAGTATAGCTATTATATAGGGAACTTTTCCAACAATGCTTCTACAAGCTTATTACAAAAGTAATTTACTAAATAACTACGATAGTGCTGGTCATAACTGTAGGTAGTCCGGACAATTTACTCCTCGTTGTAGTGTGGTGATACTTCGGCGGAGGCGTCTTCTTCTTCTTCACCTAGTGAACAAATACTAGGTCGTTTAGAAAACGACGAGCAAGTCCTCGGCCAAGAACGGTAAAAGTTAAACAAAATAAAGAATTATGTAATTTCTCTTTTAAGAAAAGACAGGGATATACCAACTTGCACTACTATATATATGCTTTAAAAATCAAAGAATATAAACGTCGTCCTACTTTATGAATAGTAAGATTTCTGAGCTTCCCTTGAGCTTTTGTAGGATTTGCTTCCCTTGAACAAACAGGAAAGCTGCCTACCTATAATAGGCAGAGTTTTTTCTGGAGCAAAATGGAAGTTAATGCAATGCAATTTTAAGAACAATACTCTGAATAATTCTTTAAATATTTCCCGTAAACAATCCCGTTGACCTGGGATCAGGTTGTGAATTTCGAGCCTCCCTTGGGCTAAAATCATCTATTTGATGTTACTGTCAAAATAGATGCATTGATTTCCAAGATTTTCGAGCCTCTCTTGGGCTAGTACACTCTATTTGAAAATAGATGTACTGATTTACGAGATTTCCAAAATACTGATCAGCTTTTGTTATTTATGCTACGGGATATCTAGGGATATTCAGTTGTTCTCCCCGCCTAATGTTTCCTAGGTAAGAAACTTTCTAAAATTTTCGAATGACAGAAATTTGTCTATCTTCTAAATTTTCCAAAAATTTTGGCAGAGTCTCCCTTGTATTTAGGAGCCCCAAAAATTTACAAGAAATATATATATAATAAAAGTAAATTCTGGGTTCGTCGACCCCTTCGGTGGAGCAACTCTCAACACCGGAACCACGCAAGTAAATAAATGGGCTCGCCGACCCCTTCGGTGGAGCAACTCTCAACACCGGACCACGCAGTTATAAAAGAACAAAAAGGAACTTGAGACTCTTACCTGAGCAAGCAACGTTTACCTTTCCTTTAGCAATTGATCGGGTTACGGCTTGCTAATTGGTTTGCAGTTTATCAGAATAGAGCAATACTTTAATGTTTACCCAATTTATACTAGTTAATATGCGAAGGCTTTATATATATATATATATATATATATATATATATATATATATATATATATATATATATATATATATATGTATATATATATATATATATATATATATCTATATATCATGTAGATAGTATGAAAAAAAAAGAAAAAATCAAATCAAAACAAAACTCTTCCATATCAATATTTTAATTGTGCATGAAGCAGGAAAATGTAGAAACGAGACTTATTTCTAAATATGAACACACAAAATTGAGTACTTATTAGTAAGAATGAAATACAGGGTCCTTGTACTTTTTATCTTTCCGGCGTGCGGTCCAGTTGTTCAGTTCTTATGTGTATGCCAGACTTACCATTTGAGAGTCCCATATGTCCATATGTGTTCACTTTGTTCATAGAAATTTTAAGTCCAGATAGTTCATGTCCACAATCGGTTCCTTTATTTGTGTCCAATACTTATCCGTGTTACGTTACATATAATAATTCCAGTGTCTAAGTATAACAAATTTTAATTCCTTTATCTATGTTTATCACAATTGAAATTTTACGAGAAATCGGAAATTTCAAAATTTTTTGAGATCTTAAATTGGTCAAATAACACCAAAATTTCAGAATTGGAGCTAAATAACAATTAGAGGAAATTATCTTAACTTATAATCCATGTTATGTTCTTAAAAAAAATTGGCATCTAATATGGAAGCTTCAGATTTATAATTAATCCTATACATGTCCAATTTAATCTAAAGAATCCAAATTGGAGTATTTCTAAAGAAAAAGGAAGAGGGAAGGAGGACTTGCTTCCTAGTATTACCAAAATCTTCAAAAAAAATTGTATGATCTTAACTTATAATTTCAGAATTTAACATGAATTCATAATTATTCAAAAATTAACATAGATAAAAATTAAGAGAAGAAGGAGGAAAAAGAGGACTTGCCTTGGGTTTGAGATGACCTAGCTCTCTCCACAATTCCTAATTTGAACCCAATAACAATAACAATCCTTGTTAGCAACTCTAACCCTAGGTTTGAATTGGAGGATAAAGATTGGGGAAGAAGATGAAAATTTACCTAGGTTTCTTTCTTGGGATTGGAAGTGGAAGAGGAAGAAGATGAAGAGGATGAAGTGGTGGAGGTGGCCGGGGAGGGGCGGCCAGCGGCTGCGACTGGGCGCCGGCGGCGGGCGGCTGGCGGCGGGCGGCAGCGGGCGGCGGGCGGCGGGCGGCAGCGGCAGTGGTGGTGGGGTGGGGTCGGGTGTGTGTGTGTGTTTTTTTTTTTTTTTTTTTTTGTGTGTATGTATGGATTTTATATAGAGAGGGGGAGTGCTGGTGGTTTATGTGTGTGGGGGCGGGATTTATATAGAGGGGAATAGATGGTGAGGTGTCCCCCCCTCCATAACTTTATGGGACACATAATCCCTTCCTAGGGTTAGGGTTTAGGGACACTTGGTCCATTAGGGTTAGGTTTTAGGGACACTTGGTTATTTAGGGTTAGGGTTTTTAGGGACACTTAGTTATTTAGGGTTAGGGTTTTTAGGGACACTTGTCCCTTCTTAGGTCCTCTACATGGCATGACATATGTCATGCCATGGAAAAATCCTTTTTTTTTAACAATTAATAATAATGATAATAATAATAATAATAATAATAATAATAATAAAGATAAGAATATGACAAGTCTACTCCCCTTAGAAAAATTTCGTCCTCGGAATTTGAAATAACTAGTACAACAATTGATTGCTAACCTGGCTTAGGGAATAGATACGGATATTGCCTTCGCATGTCTTCTTCTTTCTCCCAAGTCGAATCTCCAGGTGAATCCTTGCTCTAAGCGACTCGTACTAATGGGATGACCCGATTGCGGAGTACCTTCTCTCTTCGATCCAAGATCCCGACGGATTTCTGTTCTATCCGTAGTGTGGGTCCAACGGTGATTTCTGAATGGTCGAGTATGTGGCTCGGATCCGACACATATCTTCGTAACTGGAAAATATGGAATACATTGTGGACTCCCTCTAGCGTTGGTGGTAAAGCAAGCCGATATGATACATTCCCTACTTTCTCCAATATGTCGAAGGGTCCAATGTATCTCGGACTCAGTTTTCCTCTGGTCCCGAATCTGATGGTTCCTTTAGTTGGTGAAATCTTCAGAAACACATGCTCTCCAGGTTGAAACTCCAGTATTCTTCGATGCTTATCAGTCCACATCTTCTGTCCATCCTGGGCTGCTTGCAGGTGACTTCTTATTGTCTTGACTATGTCCACAGTTTGTGTTACTAGTTCTGGCCCTAACAATTGACTTTCTCCTACGTCGGTCCAACATACCGGCGATCTGCACTTTCTACCATATAGTGCTTCAAAAGGAGCCATTTTGATACTATCATGGTAACTGTTGTTATATAAAAATTCTACCAGATGTAGATGATCATCCCATGCTCCCCCAAAATCTAAAGTACAAGCTCTCAGCATGTCTTCTAGTGTCTAAATGGTTCTTTCAGACTGGTCGTCTGTTTGGGGGTGGTAGGCGGAGCTAAATTTTAATTGAGTGCCAAGATTTTCTTGCAAGCTTTTCCAGAAGTGTGAAGTGAATCGGGTATCTCTATCCGATACTATACTCACTAGTACTCCATGCTGACTGACAATCTGTTTCATGTACATTTTTGCCAGTACCTCTGTTGACTGCCCTACTCGAAAGGGAAAAAAATGAGCGGACTTCGTAAGTCTATCTACAATGACCCAAATAGCATTATTACCCTTTTGGGTCCTAGGCAGTCCTGTCACAAAATCTATTGTGAGATGCTCCCACTTCCATTCGGGTATGGGCAACGGCTGAAGAAGTCCTGCTGTCCTTTGATGCTCTGCTTTCACTTGTTGACAGACGAGACATCTGGATACGAATCTGGCGACTTCTCTTTTCATCCCGTGCCACCAAAACGTTTGTTTCAAATCTTTATACATTTTTGTGCTGCCCGGATGAATGGAATATTGTGAGTTGTGGGCTTCTGACATAACCTCTGTTCTTAAATCTCCACTGGGCACACATAGTCGATTTCCAAATCTCAGCGATCCGTCCGGATGCTTCCTTATCCCGGTCTGGAGCCCTGCTTCTGTTTGTTTCCAAATTTTCTGAAGTTTTGAATCACTTTGTTGGGCTTCCTTAATTCTATCTATTAAGGAGGATTGCACTTGTAAGTTTTGCCATATCCCTTCGGTTATCGGGCATATTACTTCAATTTCCATTTTTCTCAAATCTTCAAGGATTTCCTTGGGGGTATTCATAAAGAAAGCTTCGGGCCTTCTACTTAAGGCATCAGCCACCTTATTAGCCTTGCCTGGGTGATATGTTAACTCCATATCAAAGTCTTTCAGTAACTCCAACCATCTTTTTTGTCTCATATTGATCTCCTTTTGCGTGAAGACATACTTTAAGCTCTTGTGGTCTGTGTATATTTTGATTATTTCTCCGTATAAATAGTGTCTCCATAACTTGAGCGCGAATACTACCGCTGCAAGTTCGAGATCATGAGTTGGATAATTTCTTTCATGTGTCTTTAATTGTCGGGATGCATATGCTATGACTCTTCCGTGCTGCATCAGTACCATCCTAGACCCTTTCCTGATGCATCACTATATATCTTATATCCACCCGAACCAGATGGTAATGCCAGTATTGGGGCTGAAATTAATCTTTTCTTTAATTCGTCAAATGATGTTTGACATTTCTATGTCCAGTTAAACTTTTTTTCCTTTCGGGTAAGACGGGTTAAAGGTTCTGTAATTCTTGAGAAATTTTCTACGAATCTTCGGTAATAACCAGCCAGTCCTAAGAAACTTCTTATTTCTGCTACGGACTTAGGTGTCGGCCAAGACTTAACTGCTTCCACTTTTTTTGGATCTACCGAGATACCTTTTCCGCTGATAATATGTCCTAGAAATGGTATTTGGTCCAACCAAAATTCACATTTACTAAGCTTGGCATATAATTGTTCCTCCCGCAGAGTTTGCAGCACTATCCTCAAGTGTTTTTCATGCTCCTCTTCACTTTTGGAGTATATAAGAATGTCATCAATGAATACAATCACAAATTTATCCAGATATTGATAAAATACTCGTTTCATCAGGTCCATAAATATAGCTGGTGCATTTGTCAACCCGAATGGCATAACTAAGAATTCGTAATGCCCATACCGAGTCCTAAATACAGTCTTTGGAATATCTTCCTTCTTTACCTTTACTTGATGATATCCGGATCTCAAATCAATTTTTAAAAATACCCTTGCCTCTCCTAACTGATCAAACAGTTGATCGATTCTAGGTAAGGGATATTTATTCTTCATGGTAACCTCATTTAAGGCCCTATAATCGATCACTAGGCGTAGGGTACCATCCTTCTTTTTCACTAACACTGGTGCACCCCATGGCGAAGCGCTAGGTTGAATAAATCCCTTGGATAATAATTCCTTTATCTGTTTATTTAACTCAGCCAGCTCCTCCTTGTTTATTGGGTATATCTTTTTGGCTATGGGTGCAGCTCCAGGTATTAAATCTATAGAGAATTCTACAGCTCTATCTGGGGGTAGCCCTGGCAATTCTTCTGGGAATACGTCCTTAAATTCTTCTACTACCCTTGGAAATGATTGCTCTGCCACCCCTTGCAGCAGTACTGGTAATTAAAATTTCTCTAGTTCTTCTGTATTGAATTCATTCTGGTCTCTTACAAATTCATAAAATTCTCCGTCAGGGAGTTGAAAGGAAACTTTTCCCTGACCGCAATCTATATTGGCTAATGTTGCAGTTAGCCAATCCATACCCAATATTATATCATAGTTGATTGTTGGAAAAACGAGCAACCGGGTACGAAAAGCTCCTCTACCCAATTTTATGGGACATCTACTACATACCCGACTGACTTCTACTACTCCATTACCGGTGAGGACTTTTAGTGATTTAGGCAGAGGTTGTGACTCTATTTCACGTTGTGATATAAAAGAAGATGCTATAAATGAATGGGTAGTCCCGGAATCAAATAATACTGATGCTGGATATGCAGAAATTAAAATAGTACCTAAAATTACTTCTCCAGGGATATTTGCATCTTCAGTTCCCATTATGAACGCTTGCCCGTGCCTATTCCTCTTCTTGTTATTATTTTGGGCTTGAGCCGTCCGTTGTGCTTGTTGAAACTGATATGCCTGAGGTGCATAGGGCGGCCTGTGCTGATTTTCATAAGCCATACCTGCTTGTGGTATTGGTGCCTGCATCATGGGTCGAGGTTGGTTTCCTTGAACTGGAGGTCGGTATCCTTGATTGAAGCTTTGTGTGGTTGCTCCAGTTGCAGACAACTGAGGGCATTGATTGGTTGGATGGTTTCCTGCTCCATATTTCAGACAAAGCTCCAATCTTTTTCTACATACATTTATTTTGTGTCCTGGTTTGTGGCAATAATTACAAATAATGGACCTATCCGATTTACCATTTTGAGGACGCTTAGGCGGTCCTTGCCAATGATTCTTGTGGGACGGTGCTCCTTCCTCAAAAGTTTTCTTAGGTTGTGAAGACCGGAAAGGTTGCTCCTCCTTTAGTATTCTCTCCTGGTCTCGAGCAGCTTCTGTTGCTTCAGAAAAGGTTTGGCACCGATAAGATACGACCCTACTTTTCAGTTGGGTCCCAAGTCCTTCTACGAACCTGGATATTTTCGTTTCTTCATCCGCTATCATGTTAGGGGCAAATCGACTAAGCCTGGAAAATTTCGCAGCGTACTCATCAACTGTGCGTCTCACTTGTTTCAGATAGTTGAATTGTCGTTCTAATTCTATCCGTGCTGACTTAGGATAGAATCTTTCTTCAAATTTCTTTTTAAATTCAGCCCATGACATGTCCTTGTCAGAATCTTCTAGATACTCGGCGCTCCACCAGTATCCAGCAATGTCCTCCAGCTGGATGCGAATTGCTGGTACCATATCCTCGGGTTTAACTGTTGTAGCCTTCATCAAACCTTCAATAGTTCTCAGCCATTGACCCGCTTCCATCGTATTTTCAGTCCCTTTAAACTTGGGCGGCCTAAGATCCCTGAACTCTTTTATGGTTTTATCCTTGGTGTTGTTAGAATTCTGCATTTGTTCCAATATTGTGGTACTTGTTGCATGGGCAGCATTGGCCTGCTGACTATTAGATTCCAATAATTGCTAGAACAAACGGAACATATCAGCCACGGTCGGCTCAGTTGATGCTTGAGGTGGTGGATTGTTTGGTTGATCATGGTTGTCCATATCCTGAAATTAAAAGACACAATCCTTAGGGAATATTTGACTCACAATGTTCATTCATAACAAGGTGTACAGCAAAACCATATATTTCACTATAATGAGAGTAATACAAAATGTTGTTTCTACTCCCAACTTTACATTTGTTTACATTCTTCTAACCTATTCATGTCACTCAACTTCCCCAAAATGTGACATAGTAATCTATTCTATCCTTACCTATCCCTACTCATATACATATCTGCTAATTTACAAAATACCATACAGCAGACAAAAAGAGATGGACTCCTTCTTCACTATATATACAGGGTTAGGTTTGTCTTATGCTATAGCCTCGATGAGGATCCTTTCCTCAGTGAGGATATCAACCTCTGGATGGAGTCTTTCAAAGTCATCTAGTGTACCCTCATATCCATGTAGTCCGATGTAGATGCGGTTTGGATCTCGGACATGCAGGCAGTAGGTTGTATTTTCATAATATACTTCAGCTCCTTCCTCGATGTCCCTGATAATGGGACGCATGACTGCATAAAATACTTGGTAGACATGGACGTCGTACCAGTCGGGTGCGTTCCACATTATTCTTGCGTAGCGTTGGTATAAGTACAAAGTGTAATCACTTCCATCCCATTCCAAACTCGGCATAAACAGGTCCATACCTACATTCATAATGTCCTTAAGAAAAAGTACTTACAAGGAATATAAGAATAAAGCATATTTATTTATCGGCAGTACTATATGCTCCTACTACATACATTACGTTCCTACTACATACATTCATATTTTTTCTACATATTGGGGTCTAATACTTATTTTACATCCTTACTACATACATTAACACACATCCTTTACATAACTAGGGATCTAATACTTATTTACACATCTATATTTACACATCATCTACATTCTGGGGTCTAAATCCACATTCGCCTTATGTTAAGGATTTGTGCCTCTGGGTACGTCTGCTTCCATTCTTCCAAAGTACCGTTGCGTTCGTTTTATGGACCTTCAGAAGGTTCTGCCTTGATCAGAACATAGTAATGCACCGTATTATAATATACTTTTCTTTTATCCACTATATCTGTCACCACCGGATATTTTAGCTCGTAGTGTACCCCATAGGCCTCTATCATCCCTTTTGGTGCTACTCGCCACATCTTTTTCACGAATGCATAATATTCGTCCATGATGTGGCTGTCATTACTTAGTCTTGCAAAAGGTACGAATCGGGGCATGATCTATACCAAGAATTTCTTGAGTCATTATCCCTTTACTAGGATTAAATAATTGGTTAGAAAAGAGGTAATCATCTACTAACTATTGATACTTCCTTCTCAGGGATTCCTAGGGTGTGATTTGGACTCGTGGTGCTCCTTAACCGATCCTATGTTTTATCGTAGATTTTCCATTCTTGCTGACCTGCATGGGCCACCACTTAAAAGACGTGTCACGTCCCGCTTTCTAAGTGGAATGGTGACGTCATAAACACATCCCCAGGCTACGTGCCGAAATCGCGATTGTCGCCCGTAATCATCAGCAAGAATGAAAAAATGCAAGGAGTTTTCATAGTATTAAATACAGTGTAGCTATTATACAGGGAACTTTTCCAACAATGCTTCTACAAGCTTATTACAAAAGTAATTTACTAAATAACTACGATAGTGCTGGTCATAACTGTAGGTAGTCCGGACAATTTACTCCTCGTTGTAGTGTGGCGATACTTCGGCGGAGGCGTCTTCTTCTTCTTCACCTAGTGAACAAATACTAGGTCGTTTAGAAAACGACGAACAAGTCCTCGGCCAAAAACGGTAAAAGCTAAACAAAATGAAGAATTATGTAATTTCTCTTTTAAGAAAAGACAGGGATATACCAACTTGCACTACTATATATATGCTTTAGAAATCAAAGAATGTAAATGTCGTCCTACTTTATGAATAGTAAGATTTCCGAGCTTCCCTTGAACTTTTGTAGGATTTGCTTCCCTTGAGCAAACAGGAAAGCTGCATACCTATAATAGGCAGAGTTGTTTCTAGAGTAAAATAGAAGTTAATGTAATGCAATTTTAAGAACAATAGTCTGAATAATCCCCTAAATATTTTCCGTAAACAATCCCGTTGACCTGGGATCAGGTTGTGAATTCCGAGCCTCCCTTGGGCTAAAATCATCTATTTAATGTTACTGTCAAAATAGATGCATTGATTTCCGAGATTTTCGAGCCTCTCTTGGACTAGTACACTCTATTTGAAAATAGATGTACTGATTTACGAGATTTTCGAAATACTGATCAGCTTTTGTTATTTATGCTACGGGATATCTAGGGATATTCAGTTGTTCTCCCCGCCCAATGCTTCCTAGGTAAGAAATTTTCTAAAATTTTCGAACGACAAAAATTTGTCTATCTTTTAAATTTTTTAAAAATTTCGGCAGAGTCTCCCTTGTATTTAGGAGCCCCAAAAATTTACAAGAAATATATATATGATAAAAGTAAATTCTGGGTTCGCCGACCCCTTCGGTGGAGCAACTCTCAACACCGGAACCACGCAAGTAAATAAATGGGCTCGCCGACCCCTTCGGTGGAGCAACTCTCAACACCGGACCACGCAGTTATAAAAGAACAAAAAGGAACTTGAGACTCTTACCTGAGCAAGCAACGTTTACCTTTCCTTTAACAATTGATCGGATTGCGGCTTGCTAATTGGTTTGCAGTTTATCAGAATAGAGCAATACTTTAATGTTTACCCAATTTATACTAGTTAATATGCGAAGGCTTTATATATATATATATATATATCTATATCATGTAGATAGTATGAAAAAAAAAATCAAATCAAAACAAAAACTCTTCCATATCAATATTTTAATTCTTGTGCATGAAGCAGAAAAATGTAGAAACGCGACTTATTTCTAAATATGAACACACAAATTGAGTACTTATTAGTAAGAATGAAATACAGGGTCCTTGTATTTTTTACCTTCCCGGCGTGCGGTCCAGTTGTTCAGTTCTTATGTGTATGTCAGACTTACCATTTGAGAGTCCCATATGTCCATATGTGTTCATTTTGTTCATAAAAATTTTAAGTCCAGATAGTTCATGTCCACAATCGGTTCCTTTATTTGTGTCCAATACTTATCCGTATTACGTTACATATAATAATTCCAGTGTCTAAGTATAACAAATTTTAATTCCTTTATCTATGTTTATCACAATTGAAATTTTACTAGAAATCGAAAATTTTAAAATTTTTTGAGATCTTAAATTGGTCAAATAACACCAAAATTTCAGAATTTGAGCTAAACAATAATTAGAGGAAATTATCTTAACTTATAATCCATGTTATGTTCTTAAAAAAAATTGGCATCTAATATGGAAGCTTCAGATTTATAATTAATCCTATACATGTCCAATTTAATCTAAAGAATCCAAATTGGAGTATTTCTAAAGAAAAAGGAAGAGAGAAGGAGGACTTGCTTCCTAGTATTACCAAAATCTTCACAAAAAAAAAATTGTATGATCTTAACTTATAATTTCAAAATTTAACATGAATTCATAATTATTCAAAAATTAACATAGAAGAAAATTAAGAGAAGAAGGAGGAAAAAGAGGACTTGCCTTGGGTTTGAGATGACCTAGATCTCTCCACAATTCCTAATTTGAACCCAATAACAATAACAATCCTTGTTAGCAACTCTAACCCTAGGTTTGAATTGGAGGATAAAGATTGGGGAAGAAGATAAAAATTTACCTAGGTTTCTTTCTTGCGATTGGAAGTGGAAGAGGAAGAAAATGAAGAGGATGAAGTGGTGGAGGTGGCGGGGGAGGGGCGGCCGGCGGCTGCGGCTGGGCGCCGGCGGCGGACGGCTGGCGGCGGGCGGCAGCGGGCGGCAGTGGTGGTGGGTGGGGTCGGGTGTGTGTGTGTGTGTTTTTTTTTTTTTTTTTTTGTGTATGTGTGGGTTTTATATAGAGAGGGGGATTGCTGGTGGTTTGTGTGTGTGGGGGAGGGCATTTATATATAGGGGAAGAGATGGTGAGGTGTCCCCCCCCCCCCCCTCCATAACTTCATGGGACACATAATCCCTTCCTAGGGTTAGGGTTTAGGGACACTTGGTCCATTAGGGTTAGGTTTTAGGGACACTTGGTTATTTAGGGTTAGGGTTTTTAGGGACACTTGGTTATTTAGGGTTAGAATTTTTAGGGACACTTGCCCCTTCTTAGGTCCTCTACCACTACACCAAAAGAGGGATTTTCCAACACAATTTTTTTTCAATTGCTAACGATTTTTTGTCGTTACTAATTACTAACAGTAAAAAACCGTTAGTATACAAAAATAACCGTTAGTATAAATTAAAAAACTAAAATTTAATTTAGAAATAATTATTATTTATGTTGCAACACATTAAAACCGTTAGCAAACTTAATAAAAATTGAATTAAAAACAACCCTATCCGTTGTGAAGAAAAGTGTTGGGGGAACATTTCCCATCCCCTTTTTTGTTCCGCCTCTCTCCCGTGAACCCTAGAGTTTTTTTCTCCTCCGAGGACCTCTCTTTCATTCCGAGGAACCGAGTCGCCTCCTTCACCTCCTCCTCCTCCTTATCCTCCTCGGGGCAGCTGGCTGGCGTGAGGCCACGTTGGCGACAAAACCTGAGCCATTGAGGACGCAGACATCGTGCTGCAGCGTCACACCACCAGTAACCTCCATGACGTGGCTGCGGAGCATATTGGGGCTGTTGCGGGTGACGAAGATGGGGGTTTCATCTTGTTCTTAGATCTTAGCTGGCGACTGCAGGGCCGACGGGTTTCCCTTGTCCTCCTCGTCATCGCTAGGGAGTTGGACTCCTTGGGAGGCATGTCGACTTTTGGGGAAGCCGCCCGTTTTGGTCCCAGCGAGACCTAGGTGTCCAGCCCACCAGCGGTTCGCCAACTTATTAATTTTTGGTGCTCCTCTATCTCCTCTTCTTTTCACTGTAAGTAAAATATATGTTGTAGATTTTTTCTATTTGTAATCCTTGTATTTCTGATAAGATCTATGTCGTCGACGCCATCCACAATCAGATCCAAGCCAAATTATTTGGTATTTGGTGCTTTGGTGAATAATTACCCACCACAGAACCAACATCTACTACTAGTTCTTTCTATTTCTCTCCTAATTTTTTTAGAGGCTAATGTTCTTCTCCATCATTCATGGTGCTATTGATTTTGATATATGGATGCTTGTTTGGTCAGATCTAGGGTTGGTTCACTAAAGATCCAATCTTTAGGGATTAGTCGATCCCTAAATCTTGATTCTTGTTTGGTTAGATTTTATGGTTTGAATATGGTTCCCTAAGATCCAATCTTTAAAGTTTTAATATGGTTCCGTAGAGATTTGATCTTTAGGGATTACTCGTTATTGTTGATGATGGTTGTATACTCATTCGAGGTGTTGATATTTCAGTAGAAAAATGTGGAACCATCATGGTATGATGACAAGAAGAAAATTAGTTAAAGTTGTGATGTTGATGATTGTGCTTTCAACCATGTTCTGTTATAATCTTAGCTTGCCCCTTTTGGCAACACTGAGGTAATGTTGTATTAAGTTTTTCATTACATGCCTGGTACATTGGTGGTTGTTGATTAATTGGGTTATTGGTCTGATTAATGACAATTACACAACCATTGATTGTATTAAGGGGTCTTTCTTTAATCTTGTCTTTTGAACATTGATAAGATGCATGATTGGTAAGAAATGTTGTATTTACGACATCGTGCAAGCTATTTTCCCACATCCGTGGATTGCACAGCTCTTTGAAGTGCCCCTTGAAGTGCCCCTGATGCATGCAGACATGAGAGGTCTCACTTGCCCTTTTCTTTTTGTTTCAGTAAGTTGAACAGACATTGTTGTCTTCATAACAAATGCTTGTTACTATATATATATATATATATACTGCCACTTGATTTTCGTTTTAGTAACTAGCTCGCCAATATCTTAGGCCTGATTCATAATGGTGTATATAATTGTCCCTGGTTTGTTTTGTTGGTTTACTTGTATGCAGGGAATTTAGATGTCGTAAAGATTTTCGATTGACCTTGGTACCTTTTTCTTTAGATTTGTATGTTATAGTAGACATTGACTAATAGCCACAATGTTGAAACTGGTGTACTTAAACTATTTTTTAGTGAATATCCACCAAAGAACCCATTTCTTAAACTATTTTTTAGTGTGTAATCACCCATCCATTTCAATTGTCACATGGATATTCACTGTACAATCTACTTATTTGAGAAACCTAATACACACCAGGATATTCATATGGATATTCACTGCACAATCTACCAAAATTTTCATGTATTCCTGTTGAAGCGGTTGTCTCCATAATGTTTACGTAGTTGTTTAAGCCTGGACTTTTCTTATCCATTAACTTTGAGTTAATACTTATTAAGGAATTTGAATATCCCTTTCTAGGCTGCAGCAGCGAAAGGAGAGGCCCCGCTGGGCTTCCTTTAAAAGGAGCTGGACAGAATTCATCAGATGAACACCAAAAGGTGAATACTTTTTGATCTTTTGCATATTATCAGAAGTACCTACAAATGAAATTCATTCTAAGGGATATTGTTATTCTTTGCAGGTGATGAATGGTGGTGTTCCTAAACCTAGTGATGCTTTATCTGGTGAGCTTTGGGAGGTTAAGAAAGAGAATACGAAAATCATCTGGATATGGAAAATTACCTGGTTGGGACTTGCGTTCTGTAAGTAATGTTCCTACTTTCAACTTTATTTGTTTAAAATAGACATCATCATGACGTTATGATAATCCATATTCAATTGGTTTCATGGAATAATGCCGACATGAAAACATATATCCTAATATAAATATTAAATTCCTGGAGTTGTTGAATTATGTGTTGTTTAATGTTACCACTAAAATAGTAAATTTAGAGTAAAAGGTTGAGGCTCATAGAGCGTGAGAGGCTTATAGGTGTTGACACATCTACTTAGACACATATTTGCTGATCGATACATCTAGAATCAGTAACGTAAGAAAGGTTGGAAAATAATTGATGCACATAAAAAATGTTAGACGAAGGCATGCAGGTTAGGTCCAAAGTCATATCAGCATCCACAGAAAACTCATATATCCTGCTTTAATAATATAAGCAATATAACCAATATGTTGGTAAAGGCAACCAAAAAATGAGGGTCCAAAAGTGGTTAAGGTGACGATTGATAACTGTTTTCAGACTGAGTTGACAGAAAGAAATGATGTCCAACTTCACCATCTTCAAATGAGAAAGGACATTACTTGTGAATAGTATGTTGTTGTACCTAAATGGTGCTTGAACGTGATTGAAATATTTGGGACAGATGTGTCAGGTGCACAAACATAATGTTGTGTTTGGTTGCAACAAGTGAAATACAAGCAGTGGAAGTGTCACTT
This sequence comes from Iris pallida, assembly GCA_029216955.1. Classification (NCBI taxonomy): domain Eukaryota; kingdom Viridiplantae; phylum Streptophyta; class Magnoliopsida; order Asparagales; family Iridaceae; genus Iris; species Iris pallida. The sequence goes on from JANAVB010007600.1 coordinate 12,843,761, forward strand.
TTTTTTGCACTTATTACCACTTTTGCCGTTTGGTTACAAGCAAGTGTGAGCTTGATTTCCACTTTTATTTATGACATAAAGTGATTCTTGTCCCTTAAAAATTTGGATCCCATATACTATCTTCCACTATCTGTTAGGTGAGATGATACATGTTTCTACAGTTGCAATTATCTTTTCTTTCTATATGATGCATTAAATGAAATCTGCTTTGTAGATAACTTGTTTTCATTCTTTCATCCCTATAAACGTTTTTTTGGCTGTCAACAGATGTTATCAAGAGTGGTAATGATTGTAGACATGAGCATCTTGTCGTGCAGTTGGTTGCTCATTTCTATGGTACTAAGTTGTTGCTGTTCTTTTGGTTTGTTGATGCCTTTGGTTACCAATAGTTGGGGTTCATTTCAGCGAACATCAATGTGTTGGCTATACTAGTATTGGTGTCAATGTTGGAATTTTATTAGGATCTTTCGACATTGTCCCTTTAATATCAGAAAGATGATTGTGTTTGAATTGATTCTACCCCTCTACGCAAATCTGGTGAAACATCCTTAATTACTAATCTTTTGCGCATTTTGGCCAATTCATAGATTTCTGATTTGAGGGTGAAATTGGGGTATTAGTTCGTAATTCCTGGGTTTCTATATGTCAAATTGGTGTTTGGTTGAGGAATTTAGGTTTCAGCCTATTTCTCATGGGATCCCTTAATTTATAATCGTCCACACAACGTCATCGTTAATTAGTTTCATCTCTTATACGCCATAACATGAAGTCTAAACCTAATTTTTCATGCATCATTTTTTTTCCAAAGTTTGTTTTTCTGTTAGCTGTTAATCTGTAATATTTACATGCAATTCTATAATATATGAATGTCTTTAATAACAGTCCAGTTTCATGGTTCATTATTTCAGTTTGTTGATAGTGAGACGAGACTTGTACAATTTCTTGGATCCTCTTTCTCCTTTGCACATCTGGAATTCTTCTATTTGAATTTACAGATCTTTCATAGTATGATGCGTTGGTTTATTATTTGAATTCCTCAATTTCACCTACTGTCTTGGATAGTCTTGATGGCTTGTGTATTTGAATCCCTCTTTCCAGTATTGCTTGTGTATTTGAATCGAGTTGTTCCTCTGAGAAGTAATATTCTTCTATAGGTTTGAATCATGTAAATTTGCTTTCCTTCGATCGGTCTTGTTGTAATTAGAAAGTAGGCAGTAGCAATTCCATACTGATCATTTTTTGGTTAATTTGCTATGAGCATGGGATTAACCATGAATTTCCCATAGGCAAAGCCGACCCTCATAGCCTACCGCCCTTGAATGAATTAGGTTGTAGATAGCGTATACTTGTATAGTTAGCCTAAGTTATATTACTATTAGCAAGCATTCAACACAAGCATGGAGGAGACTTTTGTGCCGCTGAGGGGGATCAAGAACGATCTCCGCGGCCGACTAACGTGCTACAAGCAGGACTGGACCGGGGGGTTCAGCGCGGGCATCAGGTATCGCAATCATCTCAATCGATCTAGTTCATGTTCTAGGCCTGAATTTTCTTGAATGCCATTTTGATTCTTGATTGATTCAGGATTTTGGCTCCTACCACCTACATATTTTTTGCGTCAGCGATACCGGTCATATCGTTTGGGGAGCAACTGGAGAGAAACACCGGTAACGAAATTAGTTTACAAGTGCTAGTTTTAATTACACACCGAAAAAATGATCGATCAGCTTGATGAAACAAGAAACTGGTTCTTGGCAGATAGGATTATAACGGCGGTGCAGATGTTGGCGTCGACTGCGATTTGCGGGATCATACATTCGATCATCGGGGGTCAGCCTCTGCTGATCCTTGGGGTGGCAGAGCCCACTGTTCTTATTTACACATTTGTTCAACTTTGCCAAGGAGAGAACGGACTTGGGGCCGAAGCTGTTTGTAGCATGGACTGGATGGTGTGAACTTTTTTCCTGGAAAATGGCTTGCTGTGAATGAAATTTGGAGGTTTGTTTGATAGGAATTAATTAAACCTATTTTTTTATTGACAGGGTTTGTGTGTGGACAGCATTCCTGCTGATTCTACTGTCAGTTCTTGGCGCGTGCTCCATTATCAACAGATTTACTCGTATAGCTGGCGAGCTGTTTGGTCTGTTGATCGCCATGCTCTTCATGCAGCAGGCAATTAAAGTAAGAACATTATGCTTCTTTTTGTTCTTTTTAAGTTTCAGAGAACTAGCTAGATTAGATGACAGATTTGGTTCTATTAGTCAATTACCTAGGAAAAACTACAAAAATGTGGACCCATGTTTATGCATCATTTTTTTCCAAAATTTATTTTTCTGTTAGATGTTAATCTGTTAGATGTTAATCTGTAAAATTTACCAAAATTTATTTTTCTGTTAGATGTTAATCTGTAAAATTTACCTTGTCAAACATTGTCTTAGTTATATTAATCAATCTTCCTCAGGAAACTCTACATGGGGAAGATAGAAGGCAACAAGTTTGTATCGATGGGTTTCAAGAACTTGAAGTTTCAGATAGTCAAAGAATATATCAAGAAATGGAATTCTACACGAAGCACTGGTTTAATAGGTTGCAGTCTTCTGATTCAGAGACATGTTCCTCCAAGGACAGAACTTCTTGTACTGAATCATCTCAAACTCGGTCGGTTCAACAAAGCTCGGTTCTGTCGAAGGGGGCTTCTTTCATCTATGGAGGTGCAAGTCGATGAGGTGATTCCCCAGTTTCCCCCTACTTGGTGTCAGAAGGTTATCGAGGTGGATGAAAAATAAAGAAACTCATGGGTCTGAGTTGAAGTACTGCAATCCTGATAGCCAGTTAAGGGAGGAAGCTCACTTGTGAACAAAGTAACAGTTCGTGTAATTGTTTTGATTTGCTTTATTTTGATCCAGCATTATGTGGTGCCCGTATGTATGGTGGACTATATAGAACATCATTTACAGTATTAATACTTAATTTGTTACACAAACCATCTTTGTTTCTTTTTTTGTGCTTGCAATTGTTTTAGGAACATAATTTACTTGTGTATATTGTGGTGTTAATACTTCAGTTGTGTGCCACTCTGAATTTTTGTGTGCCACTCATTGAATTGGTTGATAATTGAGAGCTAAAAGCTAAGGTTCAATAGAGCTACATTTAAAAAAAAAATATTTCTTATCCATTCCTAACGGCTTGTTACCGTTGGAAAATTTTGCTTTCATAACGGTTAAAAGCCATTGGAAAAACTTACTTTTCCAACGTTTTTTTGTGTTAGGAAAATTTGTGTTCCTAACAGTAAAAAACCGTTGGAAAAATCTAACTTTCCAACGGTTTTTTACCGTTAGGAACACAAATTTTCTAACGGTAAAAAACCGTTAGGAAAATTCCTCACGCCCAACCACCAACGGTAAAAAAGTGTTAGGAAAATTTTTCCTAACGCTTATAGTCGTTAGGAAATGACTATTTTGGTGTAGTGTACATGGCATGACACATGTCATGCCATGGAAAAATCCTTCTTCTTTTTTCTTTTTTTTAACAATTAATAATACTAATAATAATATAATAATAATAATAATAATAATAATAATATAATAATATATAAAGATAAGAATATGACATCCATCATGAAGCAAAATTGCACTTGCCTAGGGCTCTTGGGTGTAGGTGGAGAGTAATGGTGAGGAAGAAGAGAGTGAATGAGAAGAAGAAAGATTGGACTAATAATGGGAATGGTGGTAGTAGGTAAGGGTTCTCCCCCTTGGTTCATGATGAACCAATAAGCAACCCAAGCCGAACTAAGCCAGGAGACATGCATACGAATCAGATACGTACACGTATTCCAAATACGTAATTACGAACTATGGTCATCACATTCGCGTACAAAGATTCCTGCTTCTCCCACAACGTCTTTACATGCTCAATATTGACAACGTGGTTGTACACGTTCTCGTCACGAACTGCCGCATGTACCCACACCCTGTATATGCTCGAAGTTTCAGTCCTCATAGGATTTATCACTGGGCTTCTCGGATGCAAATACTGGAAGATGCACTTCTTGACGAACAACAATCCTTCATCTTACTCCGCCAATAATGGTAGTTGGTACCGTTCATGTTCACCATGCGCACCGACTTCACGTCCATCTCTACTTCCTGGTTTGACTGTCAACTCCTGACCCTTCTTTGAACCTGGCTCTGATACCACTTGTTGGAAACGAAGCGCGAAAACCGTTCTCCCAAACCAGAAAGTCCTGCGAGAGAACCGAGGAAAAGCACACAAATTTTTGACGTGAAAAATCCTTGCGAAAAAAAACACGGGACGATCGGAGTCCAACCCTGAAAATCTCCACTAATGGAATAAAGAGAATACACCCTCTACAAACTCCTCCCGATCCAACACGGGTCACCACAACTCACTTGAAAGAAAAAAAAATTTGATTGCGGACTCCGAAGAATAAGAGATACCAAAAAATTATTCAAAACAATCTCTTCTTCACATTAGTCTTTAATCATCTCTCTCTCAAAGATGTAAAGCACTCGTGTTTTGAGATGATTTTTCAACTAGCATGCATCACCCTTTTATAAGTCCTTGGTATTTTATACATGGAAGGCCTGAAAACTTTCAATATGCATCAATCATATATTTGATGGAAATCCAATCATAATTGACTTGCTATAATTGGAAGTCCAATTATATGGAAAGCTACTATATGAAGGGTCCAATCATAACATATGATCAAAGTAAATATGAAAATTCAATCATATATTTTCTACCATATATGTT
>JANAVB010007600.1:12853536-12881036 GCA_029216955.1 Iris pallida
TCGGCTATGGATCATAAGAAAGTTCCATAATACCGAGTTTTTGTGACCGATTGTCGACATGATGTCAATCATCTATATCGGTGCCAAAGTCCAAGCAAGGTAGCTATGAGCGTGAGAGGTCTAATATAAGAAAAAAAACCTTTCTGTTTATATTTGTAATTATGTACTCAATTAGACGCTTGCTTGGCAACAAAAGTGGTCATAAAGCTAGAATTTGAACATACGGAACATATATTTGCTATGAAATTATATTTCTTATATGACTGCAGCACTAAATTATATATTCTAAAATATGAACCTTTGATGTTGGACAGCATATGTTCTTCTAGTTGTCATGTCCTAAGAGAACCAGTATTTGAGGAACCCATGGTTAGTGCATTCTTCCCACATTCCATCTCCCTTGGATTAATTGGTTATATATATGGTAAGATGTATAGTTAATTAGAGCTGAAATGCTTTGATGAGCAATATGTTAGATCCAGGCTGACTACTAATTTGAACTTTAGTTATTGCTCCAGAGAGCATATATTATAAATGGGGTCTTTTTGAGCTCGCTGCTTGGTAACCTCATACAGTGGAGCAGTCTCAAACTAATTCATGCCGATTTATTTCTCATCTAGATTGGAAATATCTTTGATATCTTAGCTCATTTTTAATCTTTGTAGTAAATCTGATGGCATGGCGGAAATGATCATTCACTTACTAAAAATGATCGATATATTGCGTTTATCTGTTGTCTCTGTAGCTTCTTAAACTAACCTTTATATTTCGGTGGCCGTCTCGTTTTACGTTTTCTTTGATGTCACTGTTTGGTGTATTTCACAGTTACATTGTTAAGAACGTTACTGAACTCACATTATATGATGTTTCTGAATGTCTATGGTTGTGGTTGATGCTTGCAGTCTTCTAAACCTTCTTGAAGTCTTCTAAACCTTCTTGATTCTCACATCCTGTCCTTTGTAAGTTCGTCGGTATCACTTCATGATAAACATAATATATTCTTTGTGGCCATTTTTAGTTAACTGCACTTGGCAGTCAAGTTTTGTAGCCACATTTGTGTAATATATGTGACTATATATAGACCAGTTAGCTATCTTAATTTACTGAAGAAGAAGAATAGTTGTAGCCGGGAGCATCATGATGATTACGAATTTTGCAGTGTTTATGTTCTTTTGCAGTGTTTACACTGTTACTAAGGGTCTTGGATCTCATTGTTTACAGTATTTATGTTATTTTTAAGTTATCAATCAAATAACTTCATATCAAAGCCTTGGTTACTTTATCAAATAGTGAGTCCAGTTATACTCCTTATAGACACTCATCCTTCTCACTCACATTCTTATTGCAGGAAAGGAAGAACAACAGAGCTTGAGGACGAGATTACGGTCATCGAATGCTGAAGCCCAGGTAGACTTTTACAATATTTTATATTGCATTTGTTCCTTGTATCCTCTATTTTACTCCAAAACTTTTGTAGTTGCACTTTGCATATTGCTAAGTAGAGTTCGTCATCATTACTTTCTGAGACAAGGTGAACCATGTCTAAATTATGGCTAACATGTTATATTGACCTTTGTAGGTATTTTTTTTTCTAATCTAGCCCAAAATGGATAAATCATGGATGTCGAAGGATAGAATGTGTAGTGAATATGAGAAAGGAGTGGAAGAGTTTCTTGAGTTTGCAAAACTCCATTCAAATAATCCTAATTCTATTCGATGTCCATGCGAAAGATGTGGAAATTTGATATTCCAAAATCCAGGGGACGTCAGAAAACACTTGTTTAGTAGGGGTATCGATCGAAGTTATACAATATGGGTTTGTCATGGTGAGGAACACCCTATCAGAGGATCGACAAGCTTTGCATCAAGGTCTGAACAAGCACCTAACTATAAAGGTGGCTCCTTTGAAGATGCTGCAGATGCTGTAGAAATGGTCAATGCGGCATATGAACATGTTTCTGGTGACCCCAAGTCATTTAAATCTCTACTTGAAGATGCCGAAAAGCCTCTTTATCCTGGTTGTTCAAAGTATACAAAGCTATCGGGATTGATGAGATTATATAACATTAAAGGAAGATATGGGTGGTCTGACAATAGCTTTTCTGAGTTGTTGAAATGTCTTCATGATATGTTACCAACACAAAATGAAATACCTTCATCAATGTACGAGGCTAAGAAGATAATGACTGCTCTGGGTTTGGAATATGAGAAGATTCATGCATGCCCCAATGATTGCATACTTTATAGAAAAGAGTATAGCGATTTATCTGAATGTCCCACTTGTGGAATATCAAGATGGAAGAAGGAAAATGATGGTTCTCATCAAATTCCGATTAAAAAAATACCTGCCAAAGTTCTATGGTATTTTCCTCCCATTCCCCGGTTTAAACGGATGTTTCAATCCTCACAGACATCAAGGGACTTAACTTGGCATGCTTCTGAAAGAGTAGCTGACGGCAAACTACGTCACCCTGCAGACTCCTCATCATGGAAGCTAGTTGACCAGAAGTGGCCAGATTTTGCAAAAGAACCTAGAAACCTTCGACTGGCGCTTTCAGCTGATGGCATAAATCCACATAGGTCCCTTAGTAGTAAGTACAGTTGTTGGCCAGTTATATTGGTGACCTATAATCTACCGCCGTGGTTGTGCATGAAAAGAAAATTCATGATGTTGTCGCTATTGATATCGGGTCCACACCAACCGGGCAATGATATTGATGTTTATTTAGCACCATTAGTTGAGGACTTGAAAGTTTTATGGGAAGAGGGAGTTGAAGCTTATGATGTACAAAATCAAGAGTTTTTTACTTTAAAGGCTGTATTGTTGTGGACCATCAACGATTTTCCTGCATATGGAAATCTTTCTGGTTGCACTACTAAGGGGTATTATGCTTGCCCCATATGCGGGGAAGATACTTATGCGCCTAGACTGAAACATAGTGGTAAAAATGTGTATACTGGTACAAGGAGGTTTCTCCCACGCCACCATCCGTATCGCAGTCAAAAGAAAGTTTTCGATGGTAAGCAGGAATTTCGTGGTCCTCCAACACCATTGAGCGGAAAAGAGATATTAGAAAAGGTTGGTCAAATTTCGAACTCCTGGGGAAAGAAACATGAAAAGTGCAAAGCATCAAAGTTTAGTGAAAGAAGATGGATGAAGAAGAAGTCAATCTTCTTCACACTTGACTATTGGGAATACTTGCATGTTCGCCACACACTCGACGTTATGCACATCGAGAAAAATGTTTGTGAGAGCATCTATGGTACATTGCTTAACATTCCAGGAAAGACAAAGGATGGTGTCAATGCTCGTCTTGATCTTGTGGACATGGGGCTAAGGACCGAACTAAAACCTGATTTTGATAAAAAACGTACTTATTTGCCGCGAGCTTGTTATACATTAACAAAGGATGAGAAGAAGATATTTTGTCAAACATTGTTAGACATAAAGGTTCCTGAAGGTTACTCTTCTAATATCAGAAATCTTGTCTCAATGGAAGATTTGAAGCTTTATGGGCTGAAATCTCATGATTGTCATGCACTAATGCAACAATTACTACCCGTGGCAATCCGTTCAGTTCTGCCTAAGCCGGTTAGAGTTGCTATTACTCGGTTTTGCTTCTTCTTCAATGCAATATGTAAGAAAGTGGTAGATGTGAATATGCTAAATGATATTCAAAATGATCTTGTGGTCACATTATGCATGTTGGAAAAGTACTTTCCACCGTCTTTCTTTGACATTATGGTCCATTTAACTCTCCATCTTGTTGAACAAGTCAAGATTTGTGGACCCGTTTTCTTAACGTGGATGTATCCATTTGAAAGGTGCATGAAACCATTGAAAGGTTATGTGCGCAATCATAACCGTCCCGAAGGATGCATTGCAGAATGTTACATTGCGGAAGAAGCAATAGAATTTTGTAGCGAGTATCTATCACATGTTGAGGCAATAGGAAATCCCCTTGCAAGGAAGGGCAACATTCAAGATGGAAAACCTCTGCCTGGAGGTCGTTTCGTAGCAGTTGATCGTGAAGAATGGCAACAAGCACATTTATATGTTTTGGAGAACACAGATGAAATTGAACCTTATATTGAGTAAGCATATTTATCATAAATTTTCTAATTTTCTAATTCATTGTATGTAAATTGTTGAAAAATTGTATTATAAGTTGTTATAATAACTTAACAGTGAGCATATGGAGTGCTTGCTGTTACAATATCCCCTCAAGTCTAAAAATAGAAAGTGGTTGCAGGACAAACACAATCAGACGTTTATCTATTGGTTACAGGAGAAGGTAGTAGTTGAAGCAAAATCAATATATTTATACTCTTCTTATTCAGAAGTTAAAGAATATTAATAATATTGAATTTGTACAGGTTGATGGTGCATTTAATGTAAAAGAAGACATCTCAGAAACTGTCAAGTGGGTAGCACAAGGGCCTAGCCACCACGTACTTAAATGTTCTGGCTATGTTATTAATGGTTGCCGCTACCACACGAAGGATCGTGACAATGCTCGAGTTAGCCAAAATAGTGGAGTTAGTCTTGTAGCTACAACAATGCAGATTGCAAGTTCGAAAGATAAGAATCCTATAGTAGGGGACATGTGTTTCTATGGAGTTATCAAAGAAATATGGGAGCTCGATTATCATAGGTTTACCATTCCAGTATTTAAGTGTGATTGGGTCGAGAGTAAGGGTGTTAAGGTTGATGAACTTGGTTTCACATCGGTGAACCTTAATCGAGTTGGGTACAAATCAGATTGTTTTATTTTAGCTTCGCAGGCCAAGCAAGTATTTTATGTAAAAGACCAACTTGATCCTCAATGGTCCGTTGTTTTGTCCACTAGTCCAAAAGAGTATCTACACAATGAAGATGATGAAGACCTGGATAATTCGATGGAACATCATCCCTTTACTAATGCTTTGTTGAATGATGGGTTGTTTGATGTTGGGGATGATGATAATGTGTGTTATAAAAGAGTAGGTTGTGAAGGGGATTGGGTTGATAAGTAAATTTATATTTGTATCTGCCAACTTTTGGAGTAGGTCTGTTTTTACTTTTACTTCATTGTCTCTTTTTTACTTATACAAGCTACTTATTTTGTTTGACTTTAATAGTGTGATATCTGTTACTAAGCTACTAATTTATTTTTGGCCACCTTGCAGACATCCAATGTGCATAATATTAGCCACTCCAACAATAGCAAGAAGAGGAAAGCAAAAGAGGTTTGCATCATATTTTTTCTATCTACTAGTACCCTCCCTGTCACTACGTACTAACATGGATATGAGTAATTCTTATGCACATGTAGAGTAGTAATCAGGTAATTCTTATGATATAAATATTTTTCTGGATTAGTTGGCAGACTTGTTAAAATGTAACTCTATGGATAGTTGCTACTGATACTTGAACAACCAACTTCCGAGGGTCAATTGCTAAGATGGCATTAGAATACTGACAGTACCTGAACTACGTTAGAACTTACCATTTATATCTAATTCCTTATTCAAGGAGTAAATGCATGGCACAGTGCCTTATCTTCCAAGCAAAAGAAGAAAATGTGATATCTTATTTCGAAACAGATAAAGAAGTTACCATTATTACTAAATAATTCCATGCTTATAACCAATAGCTTAGTAACAGATATCTAAAAGTAAAGATGCTGTAATGACAGGTTAAGAAGTTTTATGAGAAACTTCTTTAAGAGAAACTTCACATTGTGACAAGTCAAGAAGTTTTGGATCTTCAAGTTCACTAATAAGTGATGCTATATATACTGAAATTAAGAGAAACTTCACATTGTGACAAGTCAAGAAGTTTTATGGATAGTTGCTACTGATACTGAAATTAAGAGAAACTCGAGTATCTCTGCACAAGTCTGATACAAAAGGCTAAATATCCTCCAGTTTTTGTTGCTCGTACAGTTGCTTCTTAAGATACAACTTATCAAACTCTCTAGTTTTTTTACATATCTTACTTATGTGCTTGTTTTTGTCACAGGTTCTACAGATGAACCCTCCCCACGTGGAATATGTCGCCTCGAAAAAAGCAACAAGAGGCCCAACAATGTTGGAGCGAACTATAAAAAGAAGAAGTGATGGAATGAAAAAAATAGTCACATTCAACGAGGCAGGTCAGCCTATTGGGGAGGCTGGGGCAGAATGTGTTAGTTTTCTTGGGGTAATTGCACGCAGTATGATACCAATCACTTATGATGATTGGAGAAAGGTTCCTACAAATATTAAAGATAATGCATGGGCCTCGGTTGAGGTAAATTTTATTGAAGAGAAATTATTTTGAGTTTATTGATTGCTTATATTCTAAAATATATTAATCTTACTTAATATGCAGCAAAGTTTTATTATAGATCCAAGAGCTAAACGAAATTTAATGCAAACGATGGGTGTTGCAACTAAGTCGTTTAGGCATGCCTTAACCGATTATGTTCTTGCCAATATGGACAACCTTGCACATTTGAAAAATCCACCTCCAAATTATAGCTTTATCAATCCAAATCAATGGTCCAAGTTTGTGACGTCTCGACTTTCCGAGGACTTTCAGGTATCGGTCTAGAGAATTTGATTAACTTTGCCACTTCATGAGTTCTTACTAATCATAGAAATAAATTCTATTATGATTTCAGAAGCGTCGCATAGAGCAACAAAACAGGAGAGGGAAACATGTGTACAACCATAGGCTAAGCCGAAAAGGCTATGCAGGTTTAAGAGAAGAAATTGTAAGTAATCTTATAATGAGTTTTATATATTTCATTTGGAATTTTAAGTAATTATTTTAGAGAATGTTCATTTTTAACATTGAAAAATAGAAGAAGGATGGTACATATTCTGAGGAAGATGTAGACCGTTGCCTTTTTTGGAAGCTAGCTCGGAAAAAACAAAAAAGGGCTAAAGGGGGTTCTAATGAACATGTTGAAGAAGACGATTCTTCTACATTGGTCTATGATCCAGTCACACAAGCGATGGTGGATAAGATTGTAAGAAAGTCTCAATTACTATAGTTCATTTTCATAACATTCTTTTTTGCACTTCATATTAAGATATACTAACATAAGTTCCATATTTTTATAGGATGAAGTGAAGAAAAAAATTACTTCTGGAGAGTTGTCTATTCCTGAGAATCGTGATGCTTTGTGTTATGCAATGGAGAGGCCCGAGCACACTGGTCGTGTTACGGCCATGGGAAAATATGTCACCCCAAGATCTTTTTTCCACACTCCTAAAGCTCCGATTGGTTGGGAGGAGGAGAAAAAAAAGTTGCTTGATGAGATTGAGATGAAAAATAAGATGATAAATAACTTACTTTCACAAGGTTTATGTGGTGCGCCAATATCTGATACCAGTTCTAACTTTCCGGAAAAGCTTGTAACTGCCTCAATTCCTCCAATCCCTACCATGAATGCACCGAGTTCTCCTTCCGAAGGATCGCGGAGGCCAAGTCATATGAAAAAGGTTTAATTTCATCCCCATTTCTAGCATTATGAATTTAAGTGCCAACTTTTTTTATCCCCGTTTCTAGCATTATGAACTTCTGTATACATTCCATTATAAGTGTCTTTCCTCTTCATTCTATTGTTTGAACATTTCTGATACGAGTTCCAACTTTTCTGAAAAGGTTATAAATGCACACTCCCCTATCAAAACTAATGTAGAGTTGGTTCTTGCTGAAAAACAACCTGAATGCGAGAAGAATAAAACAAAGGTACATGTCAGTTCCCTTTGAATGAATACATGCTTATTTTTGTCATGCTTTTTCACTTTGAACTCGCGTTTTTTAGGAATCCATGGTGGTGAAGGAAGCTCCTAAAGAGAAAACGAAGACACCAAGTAAAGTTAAATCACCTACGAGAGCTTCTACAAGAATAACAAGGTCATTTAAAAATCCACCGGGAATGGAATACTTTGCTATACTCGCACAAAGGTTGGTAACTGAAAAAACGTCAGTTCGGGTTCCATTTGACAGTGACTTGTTTGGTACCCCAACAATTACAACTCTTCTCCAAGAGGATTTTGAGAATTTCATTAACATGCGTCCTCTCTCAGTAAATTGCATACAAATCTACATTAGGTACAAGAATACTTTGCTCGTTAAAATTGTTTATTATTACATTAATAAGTTGAGTTAACTTATTTACAAACTATAGGTCATTGTACTATCGTTTGAAGGACCTAAACTCCGACGAGAATGTTTCATTCATTGATCCAAGACCATCAAACAAGTCAGGGATAAAAGAATTTTTGGCATCACAGGATAGAAGGGCAAGGCATATCTGTAATAGTCTGAACTCTCGAAAAGAAAGTCGACTATTTTTCTTGCCATACAACCCGAGGTGATACATTTCTTACTTATTTTCTTTTATAACATTCTGGAACATATAACTTGCTGGAATGTATATTCATATTTCATTCTTTCCCCATTTTCAAGAAATCATGAATGTATATTCAAATAAGAGTATAGGATACTCTTTGAGATGATGGGTTCCTGTTGGAAACCAAATAAGAGTATAGGATACTCTTTGAGATGTTGGGTTCCCTGTTGAAACCCAGTTTCAGTTTCCAGTTTCCATATTGGGCTAGTCTCAGTTTCAGTTTATGTTTCAGTTTTCCTTTTTTTTTTTCCAATTTGTACCATGCATATGTAACTCAAATCAGTCCTCCCTCACTTAAAAACCACACGACCAATAATCAACCACTTCACAGTCACAAACAAAGTCGACTATTTCTCTTGACATGCTTTGTCGCTTTGAACTTGTGTTATTTAGCAATTGTTTGGTTGTATACTCAATAACTTGTATATATCTTGGTGTTATATGGTGTTACAGTGATCATTGGGTTTTGGTAGTCATTGATCTTTTACTAATGAGAGCATACTATTTGGATTCTTTGGGAAGTTGCATCTGTGATGATCTTAAGCACATTGTAACAAGGTATGCATGAATATATCTGTCCCAATACTTCGCACAACTATAGTCAATGTTAGATGTTTTAATAATGACAAATAATATTTTCCACTTTAATTTGCATAGCGGGCTTCGTATGTTTCATGCTCAATGTGGTAACCAAGTGAAAAAATTTAAATTGAACTGGATTGCAATTCAGGTACAATATATTTCTCTCAATATATTTCTCGTTAATATATATATAAATCAAAAATGAACAAGTGTGTAAGATCTTTGCTTTTCTATGCATAGGTACCGAATCAAACCGGCTCCATCGAATGTGGTTACTACGTTATGAGATATATGAAAGAGATCTCATATGATCGAAGCTTGCTTAATCCCAAGGTGATGTTCTTCTTAATCAACATGTATGTTTATAATATATTTATATATTATCACTTATGTTTCATTTTTTCTTCCTATTTTTAAACAGTATAATGAAAAGTGTGTATACACATTTGATGAAATCAATGAAGTGCGTACGGAGTGGATGGATCATGTTTCGCAGTTCTTAATCTAAGCAATCAGTTGAGGTAATTTTTGGACTTTATCTACTTCATGGACAAGATTTTGAGCATCTCTTAAGAGAGGGGAAATGGTGGACTGTTTTAAGAATATGATTAGAGTGGACTGTTATATGCATTTGGTGTGTGTGTGTGTATGTCTGTGTTCCTTACTCTACAGTGAATGTGAAATGAGTTTATGGTATTTGTGAGTGTGGAGATGAGTTCATGTCCATTAGGAAACAACATTTATATAAGGACTGCTATATATAAGTACGTTTGTGTGATATAGGGCTATAGCTCAATCTTATACCAATTACACTTGACATTATATCAGGGTCTTGGGGCCTGCACAAACATGTGAAGACCTTGCTAGGCCTTGTACAGTAGTGTAAAAGTGTTGGCCAAGTCGAGGCATCAGATTTGGGGACTGGGGCTTGGTATCAGAGTTAGGACTGATACCCATGTATCATCCACTAGTTGAAAACACCTGTAGTAGGTAGAGTAGGTAATTCCAGATGTGTCTATGTATATTTATATGAAAAAAATATCATATGTACTGGTGTGGGGTGATGTAAGTGTGTCAATACACATACATATATATGTGACAGTGTGTGTTTCTTTAGTGTGTCAGTTAGGAATTTGAGTATCAGTTAGAATTTGTGAGTGTCAGTGAGTTGGGCTTTAGAGTTAGAGTATTCTGTGATAGGTTCCTATCTAAGTGTGTTTATGGGCTTTGGCCATAGGCCAATTCCAGTGAACACTTGAGTGTCATGTGAGTAGTGATAAGTGAATGAGAGGGTATCAAGTGAAGGCCTGTGCTTGTGAAGGGACTAGAGTAAGTGTGAGTGTGATAGAGGATGCAGGGGAGTGGCAAAATACAGGGCATAGGCCAGGATAGGCCAATGCAGCAAGCCTTGTGGCCTGCATTGCAGTGGCAGGAAGGGGGCTGCCTCCTCATTGCATAGGGTAGCAAGAGGGAAGCCTGCCTACAGTGTGTGCAAGTGACAGGTTTTGGAGTGGCAGGTGAGGGAGCAACCGGATTGGACTTAGGCCTGAGTTGGCAGGGGCTTAGTCCCCCTAACTTAGCAGCAGGCCATATTGGGCAATGGCCAGTGCTTGGGAGCAGGCCAGTGAGAGTGTTGTCCATGGGAGTGGCATGTTGTGAAGGGTTGGTATCATGGTTTAAAGTATCGGCCGATACCGATCCGATACGGCCGATACCGATACGGTTTGGCATGTCCCGATCCGATACCGACCGATACCCGATACTGGCCGATACCGACAATGAGGGTCTCTTTTCCGGACAATTCGGCAAAGAAAAATTAAACGAAAAAGACAAATCAACAAGGGTTTAAAGCATAATAAGGTTGTAAAAGCATGTAAAAGAAGAAAATCAATCTATTGTATGTAAGCCAATCGGTAAGGTGACTAATATTTTATTTAGTTTCAAAACTACTAAGAAATAACACTGAAAATACTTAAAATTATGTTCAAAACCACTTGAAGTGCATATGCAAAATTATGTGCATTGTATACTGGGATAGACAAATATGTAGCAGGTGAAAATTGGTATTTCTTTTGTGTGAATTAAAAGAAACCTGCTGAAGGTAATTCTCTTTATTTGAAAGCAAAGATGATTACTACAAATTGAAGCCTAACTAGCAAAAGAATGGTCAGGAATAAGACCAAAAATGATAGGAGAATTGGTTTAGTTTAGAAAAACTCCCATCGACTTGGTGAGT
The DNA here is from genome assembly GCA_029216955.1 of Iris pallida. Taxonomy (NCBI): domain Eukaryota; kingdom Viridiplantae; phylum Streptophyta; class Magnoliopsida; order Asparagales; family Iridaceae; genus Iris; species Iris pallida. The sequence continues at coordinate 12,864,745 of JANAVB010007600.1, forward strand.
TCTGTGGACTTCTCTGGTTGTTGCTCTCCTGATTTCCTCCTCGTTTGTTGCCGCGTTCCTCTCCTGCTATTCCACCCAGTGCACCCACCCATTTGCTGTATGCCGCTCTCTTCTGGCATGTGTAAATTTGTTAAATCTAGAGTGTTTGGTTGTTTTTTGGCCGCAATTTCTGATTTACCGGGAATCCACTTGGGGTGGTCTGCATCTAGAATTGTTAGTATTATGTTTGGTATGTATCTTCGTTTACCTTGTCGATTTTGTTGTTTTCCGAATCCACCCCGCTCCAACAATAAATTTGCTGCTAAAATTAAATTGGAGTTAAGTTAGATCTACTTTGCACAAAAATAACTAACTAATGGTCTGGATCAAATTTTTGGTGCCTTAAAATTTGTTGCGGCAAAATGAATTGTCTGGATCTTAAACTTTCAGGTATATTTGATATGGGTAATTTTAACTTATTTTGTCATGGCCAATTTGCCTATGAAAGAGTCTGGATCTAAGATTTGTAGCAATTTTCTCATTGTTATGTGCCTCATTATGCTCTATCTAGCATGCTTAACAAGCCTTGTGTAGTTTACTCCTATAAATGTTATGCTGCAACATTTGAGTCCTCCCTAGATTGTTCTGTCCATTCAAAATTTGATTGAATTTCAGTTGTGTTGCTGACTTATAATGTTATGTTCACCTTGTTTGCAGATTAACCTAAAGGAAATGCTGCTCTGGGTTCAGATATATTTTGGTTAATCTACTCCTGTAAATATGTTTTGGATATGTATATATGGTGTACGAACGTGTTTGTGGTTGGACGTTTGGATGTACTTGTTGGATGTACTTGTTGCATGCTGCTCTGGGTTCAGAGATATTTTGGTTAATTTACTCCTATAAATGTTTAGGATATTTATGGTGTACGAACGTGTTTGTGGTTGGATGTACTTGTTGGATGTTTGGATGTACGAACAACGTATTTTTTAATATAAAAATTGTGTATTATAGTTGTGTGATGCTTGTGATATTATATATTGATTCTGGAATTGGATTCTGTGTAATTATGTGTATTTGGTAATTGGATTTCTGGAATATATTATGTTTATCTTGACGGTTGTAAAACGGCAAATTTTTTTATTCCTTGACGGTTTTTAACTTGACGGTTGCAAAAACGTCAAAAAACAATTCATTTCGTGACGGTTTGCAAACACCAAAAAACAATTTCTTGACGGTTTTTCCCCGTCAAGAAAGACTTTTCTTGACGGTTATTAGCCGTCATCTAGGCCCCCGTCAAGAAAAGTCGACACTTTTCTTGACGGTTTTTTGTTTGTTTTATTGACGGTTTAAAACCGTCAAGATAACGCATGTTTCTTGACGGTTTACAACCGTCAAGGATACAAACAAAAAACCGTCAAGAAAAGTGTCGACTTTTCTTGACGGGGGCCTAGATGACGGATCCAAAACCGTCAAGAAAAGTCTTTCTTGACGGGGAAAAACCGTCAAGAAAAGCCATTTTTCTTGTAGTGTGTGTTTACCTATACTTTAATATTGCGACTCCTTTAATATAAATATGTATATAAATGATTTAAAAGAGAAAGAATTACGTTTTAATTATACTCTTAATATTGTGACGCATTAAAAAATATATATGTATATATTATTACTATTTCTCGGAAAGCCTGGTTATTACACAAAAATATACTTTATATACCTTACATTTTATTGGTTATTTAGATTGGCGTATTTTTCGGTAAATCTGAGGCTTATCGTATCTACTTTGGTGACGACCAAAATGGTCGAATGAGGCGTTAGCAAAACGCAAATGCTACTGGGTATTCCCATACGTTGAGGCGTAAGCTATTAGCAAAATGTGACTGCGTGACCAAGTCTGAGACTCTATTTGTCCCTACGTTGCGACTTTAAATTATTTTAGATTTTGTAGAACTGGTTACTTAGCGCTCTGTATTTCAGGTGCAGGACACTCATGCCTTCTGACTGGACCGTCCCGGCTTTTGGGAGACCGCCGCAGGGTAGTTTAGGATTTTTACTTTCTTTTATTATTTTTCATAAACGTGTTGTAAGGACATAAGTCTATTTTTTTCTTTGTTTTTCTAGGCCTTGTATTTGTAACTTAGGAGTAGCATAGCTCTTTCTGTATTTTTGTATTTTACGTCGATAATATCGCACGTTAGTTTATCTACAAATGAAACCAGAAGCGTTATTTTCTATAAAAAAAAGTTCTCGTATAAATTAGGACGCCTTAAAAGTACAAGTTTTATATTTATATTACAATCTCATGCTTTTATCATTAAAGAAAAAAATATAGTTTTATATATATTATTAAATACAAGTTTTCTCATAAATTGTGTTGCCTAATCTTTCCAAATAAAGTAAGAAAATTGACTCTTTATACAAGTTGAAAATATCGTAACGGCGTTAGAGTAATTAATCATTAAGTGTAATTATTAACCAAAAAATTGACTAGGATCAATATTAGAGATTGCAACTAAAACACCCTAGAAATGATTGTATTTGGATCTAAGTCAAACTTTTAATTAATGTAGAGTTCAAGACATAAGTCTGAGATCGTATTTTCTGTCTCCACCTACAGCATCGAAAACCAAGATAAGTTTCATAATATTCAAAACTCATATTTTAATTGATGATTAAATGTACCGCATCATTAGGAACATTATATCGACACTTGACTCACAGGATCCTTCTAGGATCCAATTGATTGCTTGATGACTCATTGACTTGGGATTGTGGAGTTGTGTTTGCACCTGCGGTCAAAGTCCCCTTATTGCCTCATTGTGGATAGCTGAAGTCCCACTCACTCGGGCTGAAGCCGGACCGTGTTCATTAAAACACATATTGCCTCCAACCCCAGCCGGCCACGGGATGCTACACACTGAAAATACTATTGTTGATTGTAGATTGTATCATTATTGATTCCTTGAGATTTTACTGCTTCATTGATTCTTTATTATTATTTAGAAACATAAATAATATTTTAAAACTGCTTCTTGCATCTTTTAATTGTTTATTAAAATGCTGGAATTGGATATATGTTTCTTGTTCCTCTCCTAACCGAAGACCAACCTTTTTATGTGACTATGATGATGATGACGTGCTCTTTAGTACCTACTAATTAGTTGCCTTCAAATAAGGGGAAAAAATAAACTACATATAAATTCCAGATAAGAATGTGATAAATCATAGTTCATGTTTAAAATTAATTTGAAAGAGTTGCCATACACCATCCAAATAGATAAGAACATGATGGTGAAGGATTGATGTCAAGTAATTAGATCGTTTTTTAAAGAGTTTACATCAATTGCCAGAAATTTTTAATAGTGGTATCTACTCCCTTTCAATTACTATTGTTTGGTAGGGAGGATACACATAAAAACTCCCAACCTATATGCAAAAAGTGAAATGAATAGTATGTTTATCCAAATCAAATCAAACACTGCCCAACTAATTATTTGATAGGGTTAATATATTTGGATATGCACTCATTGAAAAACTACACATAACAGAGAGTAAATATTTGAAAAACTTATCCATTATAGATGGAGAAAGCCTATTTGATGATTATCTCAAAACCTAATATGCATTGGCTGGCATATCTATACCAAAGATCTAAATAAATGTCAAAACTTTAAGATAGCCTAATAAGGCATTCACCATATCACCAAGAAAAAACTATAACATGAGTTTGATCCGGCGCTATATTTGATTATATTGTTACAATAACAAAAAAATAAAAATTCTTATGACTTCATTCTCCTATCAAAATAATAGATATATAGTCAATTAGTCTACAATCATACACCATTGTATATATAGTAATAAGAACTATGGGATAATCTAGATACTTGTAAGTTTTTTCTATATAGAAGAATCATGTGCTATTGTATGGTCTATTTCCAATGGTTGAAGCCAAAGAATCGCGGATGGCAAACATCAAATATATTGAGTAATCATGTGCCAAAACTAGTTGCACTTGATAAAGACCCTCACTAGCTCTTGGTAAACGATAATTAATATTTGGATGCATATATGTTTTGAAAAAAGATACTGACCATTTTTCTAGTTTCTAATAGATCTGAAAATAGTGGTGGGTGGTCGCTATTACGGTCGACTATGTCATTGTCGAAGCTTTTACAATCTTTAACTTCCTCCTTTCTCTCGTATCGTAGAGCTCCTCGAGCATTGACTTCGGTCGGCTACCTCTTCACATCAGTAGTTCAATGTCGAGAATAGGGGTACTCGAGAAGACACCGAAAGAGAGATAAGAGCGACAAAGTAAGCGATTATGCTGATAACGTGTTTTGAAAATGAGAGAGACACACTACAAGAAAAATGCTCATTTACGGCGCGCGAAATGCGCCGTAAATGATCTTTCACGGTGTACTTTTTTATGCCGTAAAAGATCATGCCGTAAATGAGCCTATTATTTACGGTGCGCATACAAACGCTGTAAATAACCATCGCTATCCTTTTACGGCGTGCATTAGAACGCTGTAAATAACCATCGCTATCCTTTTACGGCGTGCATTAGAACGCTGTAAATAACCATCGCTATCCTTTTACAACGCGCATAGGAACGCTGTAAATAACCATCGCTATCCTTTTACAACCCGCATTAGAACGCTGTAAATAACCATCACTATCCTTTTACAACGCGCATTAGCACGCCGTAAATGACAATCACTATCCTTTTACAACGCGCTTTATAACGCTGTAAATGACAATCACTATTTTTTTACAACAAACATTAGCATGTTGTAAATGATCTCTCTATCTTTTAGAGTGCGTATTTCGAACGCTGTGACTGACCCACTTAATCTTTTACAACACATTTTCGACCGCCGTAAATGACACCCACAACCATTAATGTTCATTGGTTAGGACAACAGCAGCAATGCGTGCACGAATCAAACAATTAAGATGGGAGAACAAATACAATACCAACAACCATTAATATATAGTAAAGCTTCTGCCATGTGCAACCAAAATGACCTCCAATTCACTTTGACACAAATGCAAGTGCCAAACACACACACACACACACACACACACACACACATATATATATATATATATATATATATATATATATATATATATATATATATATATATATATATATTCAGTTGCAGTCCAAATTCAAATGGCACAATTGCAAGCAAACCAAAATTGAATAAAGCTTTTGCCAAGTGCAACCAAAATTATATTTCAAATTCAAATGGTCCAAATACAAGTCTCAAACAAATATTCAAGTGCAACCAAAATGGGAGTTCAAATTAAAATGACAAAAATACAAGTTTCAGTTGATAAGATCTCATTGTCAGTGCCTTGCTTACTGAAATTAAACTCACATCATCTCTCTCTTTTTCGGTACTTGATAAGATCTCACTGAGTTCCTGACATTGCAATTATAACATTGTGTTAGCACCCAAAGAGAAAAACTATGCTGTACGATAATGAGATTGAATCTTCAATTACTTTTGAAGTAGAACATCAATGCATCATGTAGTCCAGTTAAAAGAAAGGAGAGAGCAAAAGTTTGACTGTAATTATAACAAGTCTCAGATCAGCTGTAAACACAACACAAAGGGAATCGAATGCAATCTACCTTAGCATATGAAGGTTGTATAAAGGTTTTCAGATATTTATTAGATACAGAACTGCTTCAATAATGTAGTATATAAGCATACTGGAACATGAATGCTATAACAAGATGTATAAAGGCTTTGTTTTTGTTGCTCAATTTAAAATGCATTATCCAAGATGTATAAAGAACCAATTTAAAATGCATTAAACTGCATTATCCAAACAATTTGTCCAAAACAATTTTGCAGAAGCAATTGATTTACATCCTTTAAATAGGTGTATTTTCCCTATCTAGTATAACTCTCTGTAGCACATATCCAAGTTCCAGAAAATACATTATTCAAAAATTCTACTTTGCATATAGTAAAAAAGGCCTAATACGTCGACCTGTTTGCATCTAAACACAAAGTGTCCCATTTATCAAATAGCAATTCCATTTTCTGATTGATAACCATGATAAGTTATTTATATCAGAACATGAAATTATAATTGAACGAGATAGCACAGGTTTCACCTAGATCTTTATTAAGCATCCATTCATAAAGAACACAAAACTAAGGCCACCCATGATAAAATAGCTATATTGCTTGTAATTTTATTGTGAAAGAGCTGCCTTTACAACCCTTGTCAAATTCCTTACTTAAATTGCCAGATGCCAATTTCTGGTGACAACATTTGGTAGAGCAATAATTCCACAATATACACATACATGCTTCGTTGTTACAAATTTCAGTGTTTCATAATGACCAGATGCTGGAACCATAGCAGTTATCAATATTTTGTGTTATTATGTACATTCCTATTATAACAAATCTTTGTAATATTAATTCAACATGTTAATGCCAGATGATAGAAAACTTAAATTTCGAACAAAACAAACATAATTAGTTCAGACCCTCCATTGTCGGTGACTTGGCAAAGACTAAGAAAGATTTGACATATTAGGTTGATGTACAAATTATAGGAACTTGACAAATGTACATCTTTATTTCTGGTTAATGATGTACAATACTTTAGACACACCAAAAGAAACCGCAATAAGACAATACCTTATATAGTTATCTTTCTCTTGGGCTAGGCAAATAGGTCCATGACCCGCGGTTCTGATCCGGCCCGAACCGTATATTGTCCAAACAAGCCGGTTCCAAAAAAATTTACTTTCAAACGGGTGGGGGCGGGTTGTGTTTCCCAACAAAACGGAGCCCCGGCCCGGCCCGGCCCGTTTGTTTTGAATATATATATATATATATATATATATATATATATATATTCAAAACAATTTGTCCCTGTGCAATTCCAGTGAACTATTAGCAGATTATCTCCTCTAATGTATATTACCTTCCATTGTAATTCTGACATTCCTGTGTGACATATTATGTTTAGAGACTAAAATGTTTGATACCTATCAACATTCCTACATTACACCTTGTTTTAAGAAACACATCTACAGAAATACATTGTGTTATTCTTACATATATACAGAAATATCCTGTTTTTGTTGCTCAATATCTAAAACATGATACTTAACAAGATGTATAAAGGCTTATGGTATTAGCATGTATCAGCAGGGGATAAGTGGCACCAATTTGCCTTCTTATAACTACATATATACAGAAAACAAACAAACAACCACCTACAAAATATCCTTTATTAGCAAACAACTAAAGATATGGTAATATCAGGGGATAAGACAGACTTCATGATTTCATCGGACAAAATAGCATAATAATAATATCATATTGAGTTCCAAGACAGACCTCATAGAGTGTCTGTCAACATTCATGTTCATTGTCCAGATTTTGTTCCTTAACCTATAGAAGAAAAAGAATCACATAGTTTAAGAATGCTTAAGAATCGCACAATTTTAGAAATATGTAAGAATAACACAATGGTACCTCAAATAAAGAAGCCTAATCCAATTTTATATATTTGATGGGCCATGCAATCGTACTTTGTTCAGCACAAGCAAGTTTACCGAACTCAGTTGTTGGTCGATACAAAACAATGTTATCAATCACATTGCGAACCCAAACTTTCCAACAATCATGGCCTAAAGGAACATGATGGACCAATACACTTGGATCTGTTGAGGCAATTTTAGCGGTAGCAACAACAACTTCATCTTTCGAAAACCAACTAAGCAATTTGCACATCTTATTCTCAAGATTAGAGCCTTTAGCAACACTTGCTAATTCATTTTGTCTTCTTTGTGCTCCTTCACTACCCAAATCTTTTATACTTGCTGCACTTGCTCTGTTGCTTTTTTTGTTTTGTGCTCTTTCGCTAGCAACCATTTGAATGCTCTTATTGCCTTTTTGTTTTCTCTGATCATTTTGTGTTCTCTCATCAGTAGAACTTCGACCAATTGTATCTTCCTTTTGTTTACTTTTTGCTCTCTCATTACAAGATAGTTGATCGTTGGAATTTTCATTGCATTTTCTTTTTGTTGTATCATTGGCTGAATGTTGAATACCTGTGTTTTCCTATTATCATTATATTAAGTAGGTCAAATATCAAATTTTGTAATCAAGTACATAAACAAGACCAAATGAAACATCAATAAAGATATTACATAAACTTACCGAGTTACTTCCTCCTTTGTCTAACCGAACAAAAAGATCTTTCACCAAGCCCTTCAAGCTCTCCACTTCATTCTCTAATCTTGTCATTTTATTACCCATATAAATTTGACCATCCACTTTGGAAGGGTTTGCTCCAAATCCATACCCTCTTACTCGTCCTCGTGGATCCGGACCAAGTACTTTTGCAACAACATCATTTCTTATAGAATTCTTTTGTGAAGGGTCTTCCTCAGCCTTGTATTGCTTGACTTGTTGCTAGATAAATACAAATTGGAGATATATAAATACTAAAATATAAAAACAAACCAAAAGAGATCTTAAATATACAATAAGATAATGTTACCACTATTTCTGAGTCTTGAACTTCCCCTTCTGAATTTGTATTCCCTGCTTCATATGCATGAATCCAAACATCAGCCCTTGAAATTAAATCAGGTGTCGTACTCTTTTGCTTCTGCAAAATAACAAATATATATAATCTAATATATCAAATGTCAAATGTCAAATGAACCCATTAAACTGAACTGCTCTTTCACACAAAAGCATTCTAAGACCCTGAATGGCCAGTGCTTACACATAAAAGCACACTGAACCTGAGAATGGTCAGTATTATTGCAGATCCTACACAATGATTACTAGTCTAAACATGAATATAGAACCTTCCTCATGGTAATTGTACGATACAAATTACAGATTTAAGAACATATGAATATTTTGGAAAATATTTATGTTAGAAGTGTCTTGTGCCACCTATTATTTTTTCCCTTTATATGTACATGTAATCTGATGCTACTCCAGGATTGTAGGGTAAATCCAGTTCAGACTAATGCACTATCAGCTGGAGCTCCTGAACATTGAGTAGGGGAATAGAGATATTTGAGCAATCCTCCTCCAGTAGATTGACATGGATTTCACATACAAAAGACAATCTCTCGCTGAGAATGTCAGAACAGGTGGGGAAATATTTGCTGGACTATATTATGATTCAGGTCTGTAGGATAATTTTTTTGGAGCTTCAAAATCGTAATATATTTACCTTTTTCAATGAATATATAAATGGTTTTGGAGAAGATTATATTGGAATACACTTGGTAAAAACCTATATACTTGTTTCCTTTAAACATCATAATGAGATTGTTTTACATTTTTACTGGAGAAGACGATGCTTAACATCGCACAGTTTCTTTATAAATAATTAAATTGTTTTGTTTTCCAGAACCAGTGCAAATATGTTATGCTGCATCCTTGCATCTCCATAAAGTGCTTTCTTGCAAAGGATTAGCCGAAAGCTTTCTTCGGGTTTGTAACGAAGGCAAGTATCTGATTTGTCTTTGGAAAATGATGTTTATCACCAAGGCTTTTGAGAGGTAAGGGAAGGAAGCGATGGTCGTCATCACAACGAGAAATTTCCACTATCTGTTGAGATGGGAGACAGCCCATTAGCCAACTTCTACATGATTTTCAAAAGAATGAAAGAACATCTTCTAGCGTCAGCTGAGTTTTCAAGATGCAATAGTTGTTTTGACGCAGGAGAAAGCTGTAAGAATGATTAATACCATAGTTCAGTCAACATATTAAGCAAGAGGAATGCTTGTAGCCCCTGCCCCATGTTTCTTATCTATCCTCATAAACAATTTGTAAACCATAGTTTGTTCAACATATTTACCATTATTTGATTTCTGGATTCATTTTATGACTTTTTCTTGGATTGGTGTTTTGACAGGCTATTTTGCATGAAGGTTACATCTTTATTTAATAACTCAGTGTCAAACACAGGAAAATAAACTTAAATCTATTGAAAGCTTCAGCAAGACTACCTGAAGCTGGTATCAGTTGAACTCTCTGAATGTGTGTGTACGTGTGATTCCGTTTCTTTATTTAATAACTCTTCATAAATTATTCTTACCAACTCGTCTTCAACAACGGCAAAGCTTTTTCTACTTGTATGATGCACCAAACCAACTTGTTTCGCTCGCATCTCTTTGAATTTTTCAGTTTTTTTCTACCAAAAAGATTAGGGAAGAAAATATTGGTGATATAAAAATATACAAAAAAAAAATTGAAGTATGTAATATGAAATCTAAAAACTACAATTACCAAAAAATGAGGACTTGTTCTGGCTTTAATAAAAGACATCCATTTCTCCATAGATTCAATGTTTGTAGGTTTGAGGAGGCTAGCAGCACGTTGTAGGCCTACCACTTCAGCATGTTGGTAGCCGAATCAATCCTCTAGGGGTTTCTCTTTAACAGTATATATGAAGAGGGAATAGGATATATGCAGTTATAGATAGTGTCACGACCCGCACACTTGTGAGGGGCATGAGCACGTGGGTACGTCCAGCCTACGCCGCAGTATCGACGGTAGAATGCTGTATATAATGCCTGTAAATACTATGACTAACAGTATAAAGGTACTTGTACAGTATATACTCTCCGAATGGAGGTGACATATCAATACAGTCTCAATCACAGAATAAAACTAAGGTAGATAGCTCAGAAAGAGAACATATGATAGATGAAAGAGTAAATAAGTCCAGAGTCCAATACAAGCCCAGATATATACAACATCACAGGGTCTCAAAATATAATATAGAAGCTACAGTCTGATAAAGCTAGCTGGATCGTAGTCCAGTCAAACCTAGCTAATCTATACTACTCTGGAAGTACAAAATCTAGTGGCTCTACTATAAGGCCACGGTCCAAGGCTACTCCGTCTGACTCGAGCCCATAAGAGGTTGAGCAGTCCGCCTCGGAATCAGCTGTAATATATTATAACGGTATCCTGTCAAGAAAATGAGCAAGTACAAGCACTAACAGCAGTTCCATGTGAATTGACAAATTCTATAAGAGACAGTATAATGAACTACAAGACAAAGATATATATGAAGACTTGGGAACCGTTCGGAAGCCAAATTACAACCCTTAAATCAAACAAGGACCGGGGTTGTAACTCCTCTCCCGAGCAGAACTTAGTCTCCAATCAAGGTACAATGTAAAGACATATAGAGCATGTGAGTAACTGTATATCATGCATCACTACAACAAAAAACCCTTTTAATGACGCTCGATAAGACGTATTGATGACGGCTGATAAAGAAGCGTCATCAAAGTTCGAAATACCTTTTTTCTATGACGGTTTGGACTAATTCTGGGCTTTTTATAACGTTTATAAAACAAAGCGTTATTAATATTTTAGAGCGGTGGCAAACTTGTAATATTTTACAAACTTATTCATATTATAAGAATTTGAAATAACTTCTTCTCCTTCTATTTTCTCTCTCCTCCTCCTCCTCCTCCTCTTCCTCTTCCTCCGCTCCCATGTTCAGAATTAGGGTTTGGTCCAGCGCGTCCGATCCCCTCCGCCATGGACTCCGACGATGGATCTCCCGATCGTGGACCTCTCCGCGTACCTCTCGTCCTCAGCGGCGGCGGAGGAGGATCTCGTCGCGCTGTGCTCGGCGGTGAGCGGGTCGCTGAGGGAGACGGGCGCGCTGCTGGTGAAGGACCCGAGGTGCTCGGTAGAGGACAACGACCGATTTCTCGACATGATGGAGAGGTACTTCGAGAGGTCGGAGGAGTTCAAGCACCAGCAGGAGCGGTCCAACCTCCATTACCAGGTCCTCCTATTTTTTTTGTTTTCCCCAAATTTCTGTACTAATTTGATGCCTAGGGTTAGAATTCGAGACTCATAGTTGAATTTTGCAACATACGGACGGTCCAGATCAGCAGAGGAGCAGATCCATCGCTCCTGACCACCCTATATAAACCACTCGAACTGGAATGTATCACTCCTTCTGGAGCAAAAACCCTAGGCGCTCGTTTTCTTCTTTCTCCGTCGGCGGTGCGGTTCGTATCTGATCGCTCTCGCCCAACATGAAGGTCCTCCTCAAAACCCTAACCCTAATTTTCTCTCCGTTCTTCTTCGTCTTCGATTGATCTCTGATGTGATTACTGTGCTAACTTTACGATCTGGAATTTCGCAGTTCAACATCGCGAACCCGACCACCGGGTGCCAGAAGAAGCTCGAGATCGACGATGATCAGAAACTGTGAGATCTCTCGACCGATTTTAGTTTTAGCCGTTTCTTTTATAGATATCCTAATCTTGTGATTGTTTATTGATTTTGGAATGAAAGTTCATAATTTGTAGCGTTAATTGGATGATTATATTTGTTCGAGAGTAGTGTTGTCGAAAAAAGGAAGTCTGTGGCTTTAAATTCATAATGAAATTTACATCTTTCGTAGTTGGCCTATGATTATTTGCAGTTTCATCTGTTTATGATGGGCGATTGATCGGTTTGTGCAATTTTTTTAAAAAAATGAATAGGCGCTTTATATATTTAAGCCTGGGAAAAGAATCTATTGTGTTGCAAGAAGTAGAATTTACCTACGACTAAGTGTAACGAAGTTGTGATGTGAAGATGGAGATTGAGATGTTGATATGCTGGATTGTGTTTGAGTTTGGATTTTTCAAGCTTGGCTATCAATTTGAAGTATCACGTTATTGCACTGGATTCTAGTTAAACACATTAGAAAGTCTGCCACTGTCTACGAATACAAATTATGATGACACGATGAAAATTTAGCTAGGTATACTTCAGAGTAGAGAAAAATCTGAAAATTTGTATCTGTTATCTTTTAACAAACATACTTTTGAGAACAAATTGAGATATAGCTAATGCTAATTCTTGTTTGATTTGAATTATTACTCCACTTGTATATATGCTATTTTCTGTCTTTAACATGTTGGACTCTGCTTGATTTTCAGACGTGCATTTTATGACAAGAGGATTTCCCAGGAAGTCAATGGGGATGCTCTGGGTGAGGTATATAATTTATATCTCCCTGCCAATATTTTAGAGGATTTAACTAATTTACATAGTGTATTAAGATTGTTTAACCATAATTTTCTTGTTCTTTGTACAGGAATTTAAGGGTTATGTTTTTAAGATCATGGGAGGATGTGACAAGCAGGGTTTTCCTATGAAGCAGGGAGTGTTGACACCATGACGTGTCCGTCTGCTGCTCCACAGAGGTAATTAGTCTCTTCTCTTTCTTTATATTGTTCATATTCCTTGGTTTATTTTTTTCACTACATAAGGCATTTTCATGAAGAATGAGATGGTGGATTAAACTTCTGGCAGGATTTGTTACCTGTATCTGTAGAGTTGGTTTCTTTCGTCTTACATTTTTTTTTACTAGCGGTGTGGTTGTCCCTTTTTTTGCAGGTACTCCTTGCTTCCGTGGGTATGGCAGGCGTAATGGTGAACGCAGGAGGAAATCGGTTCGTGGCTGCATTGTTAGTCAGGATCTTTCAGTTCTGAATCTTGTCATCGTCAAGAAGGGCGAAAATGATCTTCCAGGATTGACTGATATTGAGAAGCCAAGAATGAGAGGACCAAAGAGGGCATCAAAGATCAGGAAGTTGTTTAACCTCGCCAAGGAGGAGGATGTTCGCAAGTACGTGAACACATATCGCAGAACATTCACTTCCAAAACAGGTTAGCTAACTGTTATTTTTGTATTGATCTTGGAGTTGAATTTTGAATATTTTTGTTTTTGTTTAACAAATTGGTTTTGTTGGCTAGTTTCTAATGTTGATCTGCAGAGGTCTGCTATATTTTCTATTTGGTCTCTAAAAACCTTTGGAAGCAATAAGACTAGTCTAGAAATATTTGTTGTGTTCACTTCAACCATCGGAATACCTGTTCTGGAGTTAATAGTTGTCGCATTCACCAGTGGATTTTATTAGATCTTTATTGAGCACTTGAAATAGATGCATTTTATTTATTTATTTATTTATTTATTTATTTATTTTTGTTAACATTATTTTTTGAACTGTGTTGGAACCAAGATGCTAGTCTTGAGATTTTGTATTTGTTCAACATATAATGTTATGGTTTTAATTTATTTTTCAATTTTATGTGATTTTTGCAGATTTTGCTCTAATGCTCATTTCACTTCAGGAACAAACTAAGAAAGTAGTAATTTACTTGGTCCCTCTGCTGCGGTTCAGTATGTGAAAAGTACCATTTTCGATCTTCTGATGAACCGGATGGACTTGTCCCTTTTGAGAATCAAATCAGCAAGGTCAGATAACTATGCATTATAGGGCTTATAGTAAAGCCACCACCTTGAATTAACTTTCAAATGTTTCACTTTTGCAGCCACTTCTTAGAATATTTGAGCCTATTCTGAAGAATGCAAGTAGAGAGCTTCTTCATGGAAGTCATACCAGATCAGTATCTGTTTCTACTCCTTCAAATAGTGGGATAATGAAATACTGCTCGTTCCTGGACGCAGAAGTATGCATACAATTTGGTTGTCTTCTCTTTTTCTCAGGATTTCACTGGTGTTCCGGCTGTCGTTGATTTTTCATGATTATTGGTTATGTGGCCAAGTTTTGATGTAGACAATTTTGGTAGTTGTAAATATATATATATATATGTATTTGGATATTCTATTTTGAGAATGTAATGAAGATGTTGATATGTACTATATTTTGAGAAATGTAATAAAGATGGTGATATATAATATTAATTTGATTTTTAGGCCTGACAATTATATGGACTGATTTGGATATGCTAATTTGAATTGTATAAAGTGTTATAAATGTGCTGTATTGAGCCTATACATATTATCTATTCATAACGTTTTACAAATGTTCCGAATTGTGCACTATATATTAACTATTCATAACGTTTTTATAGAAACTATTCATGACGGTTATTTTATGACGCTTTTAAAAAATATTTATAACACCCATTTTCATGACGGTTGCTGTGGAAAAAAATGTCATGGTTTGTCATTAATGACGCTTTTTAGCCGTCATTAAAAGGATTTTTTGTTGTAGTGCATGGTGAGAAGTACTGTATGTAGAACAGAACAGGATATATGATAAGATGAATTAATTATAAAATGTGCCTCGAATATTATAGCCTAATGTGATCGGTATGGGTCAAGAATCAGGCTTCCAGCCGACCGGCTACAAGTACCTGGACTCGGTCCGGCCGGGATGGTAAGCTATGGAGCAAGTAGTAGCACAGGTCAGGCTATACCCATCGTGAGGTGAGGGTATAGCTATGATACAAGTAGTAACTCAAGGTGGGCATTGATCACACTATCTATAATATTCCCCATCCTCCGAATAGTATACGGATTCGGACATAGCACGTCATGACGCGGGATTCCCTAAGAGGGGAGCAAGTCCTCTTCAGGAATTGACGTTAATACAAGTACAAGAATCAAGATCAAGCAAGTACAAGTATCCCAAGAAATCCAGGAATGACATCTCATGACAGGAATCCGACAATACTAGTCCGTGAACTATCGTGACTGAGAATCAAGTAAGATACTATGACTGAATCGGATATAGCAAATATCAAGACAATGAAAACTATCAGTGAATGTACTCGCCTGCTGTCCTGAGCTGTAGGGTATATCAATGCTCAGAGCGGTAATCAGAACCTAAAGATGAGATATTGTATGTTAATTTAGGTTTAAACAAGTTTAAGAATGATTCACAATGAATGATATGCAATCTAGGTCAAACTAGGTCTCACTGAGTCATACTAAGTCCTGACAAGTCAAATCTAGGTCAAATCAAGTTATATCAAGTCAATCTAAGCCAGACCAAGTCAACCCTAGGTCATACCAGTCATCACAGGTCAAAATAAGTCGAAGAAAGTCAAATGGGGTCAAGAGTTGGCCTACAGTTGACTTTTGGTCAACCGGCCAACTCTGATCAACTCTAGGTCAACCCTAGGTCAAACTGGTCAAATGTTGACCAACAGTTGACTTTTGGTCAACGGGTCAACTCTTGTTTGGATTTGGTCAAATCTAGACAAAGTGTTGACTCACGGTTGACTTTTGGGTAAAAAGTCAACTCTGGGCCAACCGAGCCAAAATCGGCTCAAATATGACATTTGTAGGGTGTACCCAACATGCCACCCAAGTTTTAAGTCAATCCGACTACCCGAACTCCGTATCTCGAAATTATTCGATTTTTTTTTTTCAAGTCAATCCGACTACCCGAACTCCGTATCTCGAAATTATCTCAAAATTATCCGATTATCCCTTAACATTTACCCTTAAACCGTTCT
>JANAVB010007600.1:12883536-12904267 GCA_029216955.1 Iris pallida
CGATAAAATTCGAACCCGACTCCTAAAATAGTTAAATAATAATATTC
Organism: Iris pallida; assembly: GCA_029216955.1. Taxonomy (NCBI): domain Eukaryota; kingdom Viridiplantae; phylum Streptophyta; class Magnoliopsida; order Asparagales; family Iridaceae; genus Iris; species Iris pallida. The sequence goes on from JANAVB010007600.1 coordinate 12,883,584, forward strand.
ATGAAATAAAATTCCCAAAAATATTATAAAATGGAAAATTACCATTTTACCTCTAACTAGAAAAAGTGAGGGTGACAAATCTATCCACCTTAAAAAAATTTCGTCCTCGAAATTGAAGACACAAGCACAGGAAATCACAAACAGAAAGAAAAAAGAAAAAAAAATAGATTTATACCTCAGGGCGCAAAAAGATAAGGAAAACGCTCCCGCATGTCGTCCTCCCTCTCCCAGGTAGACTCACCTGGAGAGTGATGTCTCCATGCAACCCGAACCAAGGGTATGACCTGGTTCCGGAGCACCTTCTCCCTGCGATCCAGAATCTCCACCAACTGTTCTGGATAGCTGAGAGTAGGTCCCACCTGTATCGCTGAATGGTCCAACATGGCTAGGATCTGCCATGTACCGCCTCAGCTGAGATACATGAAACATGTTGTGCACTCCCTCGAGCCTGGTAGGCAAGTCCAGTCGGTAGGCTACTGCACCGATCCTCTCTAAGATGGTGAAAGGTTCGATGTAGCGCGGACTGAGCTTTCCACCGCCGCCAAAGCGAATAGTGCCACGTGTCGGGGATATCCTCAAAAATACCATGTCACCAACCTAGACACAAGACAAAAACTCAACACATAACTAACAAACAATTACAACAAACATGACAAGAAATGAAACTAACCTCGAACTCTAACGGTCTCCGGTGAATATCGGCCCAATGCCGCTGTCTATCCTGAGCCACCCGAAGTCTGTCTCTAATAAATCTGACCTTCTCGGCCGCATCCACAACCATCTCCGGCCCAAGAAGCGCCCGCTCGCCGACATCGTCCCAAGACAAAGGAGTACGGTATCTCCGTCCATATAGAGCCTCAAATGGTGACATCTCTATACTGGCCTGGAAGCTGTTGTTGTAAGCAAACTCTATCAGGTGAAGATGGTCCTCCCAAGAACTCCCGAGATCTAGCACACATGTGCGAAGCATATCCTCCAAAGTCAGGATGGACCTCTCTGACTGCCCGTATGTCTGAGGATGATAAGCAGTACTAAACTTGAGCGAGGTGCCCAAGCTAGCCTGCAAACTCCTCCAGAAGTGGAAAGTGAATCGGCTATCCCGATCTGAAAGTATGCTCACCGGTACTCCGTGCAATCTCACGATCTGACGAACATACAGCTCAGCCAGCCTCTCCGTAGACAAACCCACTTTGAAAGGCAAAAAGTGGGCCAATTTGGTCAATCTATCAACTATGACCCAAACCGCGTCCTTCCCTCCTGGCGACCGTGGAAGTCCAGATACAAAGTCCATGGTGATGTGCTCCCACTTTCACTCGAAAATGGGTAGCGGCTGTAGTAATCCACCTGGTCTCTGCCTCTCAGCCTTCACCTGCTGACACACAAGACAACGAGATACAAACTGAGCTACCTCGCGCTTCATGCCATACCACCACACGTGCTCTCTCAGGTTCTTATACATCTTGTTGGCTCCAGGATGCATAGAATACTGAGAGCGATGCGCCTCCTGAAGAACCTCCTCCCGAAGCTCTCCACGCGGAACGTACAGCCTAGTACCGTGCCGCAACGACCCGTCTTCGGCTACAGAGAAATCGTCAAGCAAGCCCGTCCTCACCTGCTTCCTGATGCTCCTCAGGGCAACATCATCATACTGCGCTGACCTGACTCTATCTATCAGCTCAGACTGAATCTACAAACCCTACATCTGGATCTCCATGCCCGGAATGATGACCTCGATACCCAAACTATCCAGGTCGGCCAACAAATGACGATCTGTCGTCAAGAACATAGCAACTGGATACCTGCTCAAGGCATCTGCAACTACGTTGGTCTTCCCCGGATGGTACTGCAAGGATATATCGAAGTTCTTTATCAGCTCTAACTACCGCCTCTGTCGCATGTTCAACTCCTTCTGAGTGAACACGTACTTCAAGCTCTTGTGATCTGTGAAGATCTTAACTCGCTCTCCGTACAGGTAATGCTTCCATAACTTCAAAGCAAATATAACCGCAGCCAACTACAGATCATGAGTAGGATAGTTCTTCTCATGAGGACGTAACTGCCTGGATGCATAGGCAATCACCTTCCCGTGCTGCTGAAGAACACACCCAAAACCCTTTCCGAAAGCATCGCTGAAGATCGAGAACCCTCCTGACCCGGATGGCAAAGTCAAGATCGGAGCTGAAGTCAACCTCCTCTTCATCTCATCGAATGCAGCCTGACACTCAACAGTCCAGACGAACTCCACGTCCTTCCTGGTGAGTCTAGTCATCGGCTCTGCAATCCGCGAGAAGTCCTGGACGAACTTCCGGTAATAGCCAGCCAAACCCAGAAAGCTCCGAACCTCAGCAACTGAACTGGGCGTAGACCAAGACTCCACTGCCGAAATCTTCGTCTGGTCTACTGAAATCCCATGCTCGGTCACAACATGACCTAGGAACTCTACCAGGTCTAAGAAGAACTCACACTTCGAAAGCTTCCCGTAGAGTTGCTCCCTCCGCAGAGTCTCTAACATAACTCTCAAGTGCTCCTTATGCTCCTCCTGCATCTTCGAATAGATCAAGATATCATCTATGAAGACCACCACGAACTTGTCAAGGTACTGATGGAATACCTTGTTCATCAAGTTCATGAACACCGTGGGAGCATTGGTCAACCCAAATGGCATCACTTTAAACTCGTACTGACCGTACCGAGTCCGAAATACCGTCTTGGGAATGTTATCCCGCCTCACCTTCAGCTGGTGATACCCGGACCTCAAATCTATCTTCGAAAAGACCTTTGCCCCACTCAGCTGATCGAACAAGTCGTCGATCCTCGGCAAAGGGTACCTATTCTTGATAGTGAGGTTGTTAAGCGCCCGGTAATCAATGCACATGCAGGACGTACCGTCCTTCTTCGGCACAAAAAGGACTGGCGCTCCCCAGGACGAAGAACTGGATCTGATGAACCCCTTGTCCTGTAGCTCGTCGACTTGCTTCTTCAGCTCTATCAACTCGCTGTTGTTCACCCTATAGACATGCTGTGAAATGGGCTCGGCGCCCGGTACCAAGTCTATAGAGAACTCAATGTCCCTGTCTGGCGGCATCCCTGGCAACTCCTCGGGAAAGACATCCGAGAACTCAGCAATCAACGAATATGGCAAATCCTGCCCCGCCAACAAAGCTCCACAGAATCCAGCCTCTGGCTCCGCTGCTCCTCGAGCAAACTCGATCTCTGGCTCTTCCGGCATCCTAAAAAGAACTCTGCCTCCTCTGTAATCAATTCTAGCATGGTGCATGCTCAACCAATCCATACCAAGTACCATATCGTACTTCGGTAGGGGCATTACGAGTAGACACGCACTCAAGTCCCGGCCTCTCAGAGTGACTCTCCGCCCCTTGCAAATATTATTAACTAGGATAATGCCTCCCTCGGTCATAATCTTGCAAGTCCTACCCATATATTCAGCAATAATATTGTATCTCAAAGCAAAAGAAACAGACACAAAACTATGGGTCGCCCCAGAATCAAACAAGGCAAAAGTAGGAAAAGAATCTAGGAGAACATGACCTGCTACCACATCTCCCACCGGCTCTGCCTCCTCCTCTGCTGCCAAAGTGAACACCCTGCCCGCGGGTGCTCCCCTCTGGTGCTGAACAAAATGCTGTTGCTGGGACTGAAGTGGAGGACACCTCTGCTGAACCGCTGGTCCTCAAGCCGGCTGCATCCTGTCCTGGCCTCCCTTGGCTGCTCGAGCAGGACAGCCCTTCGGCTGGTGGTCGGTCCCTCCGCAGAATAGGCAAGCGCCTAACCTCCTTCGACATACGTCTCTGTTATGTCCTGTCTTTCCGCAGAAACCACACTGCTGGGTCTGCCTCTGGCCCTGACCCTGATGTTGTTGGACACGCACCGGTGCCTGCTGAATCTGCAACAGAGGCTGTTGCTGAAATGGCCTCTGCTGCTGCTGAATGTGGGGGCGCTTGGCCGGTCCTGCACTGGAACTCACCCCCATAGTACCTCTACTCCTCTTCGGCTTGAGGCCGAAGTCCTCCTCTGTAATCTGTGCGTCCATCAATATCTGATCGAACGTCGCGTCATGGCGACCCGAGGTGCAGGTGCGTACTGCATGAATAAGTCCCCTACAGAACTTACGAGCCTTCTGCCCCTCATCCTGGATCATATCGGGAGCGAACCTGCTAAGGCGGAAGAACTCAGCTGCATACTCGTCCACCGACGAGTTCCCCTGCACTAGACCCACGAACTGGCCCTCCAATGCTGTAAGAGCCACGTCCGGGAAGAACTTCTCCTTGAAGAGCCTCCGGAAGTTCTCCCAAGTCAGCCCTCTCACCGACACACGAGGATCCGTACGGTACCATGTCAGCGCAATGTCGAAGAATCGGCTGGCTGCGGCCGAAATCCAAAGTGCTCTAGAAAGCTCTGCCAGCTCCATGCTCCGCTTTACATCCTCTAGCCAGTCATCTGCAAAAAGGATGCCCTCTGTGCCTGTGAAGTCCCTGGAGCTTATCTTCCTAAAGTCTAGTACTATTCCCGGCCTGGACTGCTGTTGGTACGGCTGCTGGCCAGTAGGGCCCTGCACCGTACCCGGTACCACTCTCTCCATTGCTGCCAGTGCAAGCTGATGCGAGTTCTCCATACTCTGCCTCAGCATCTCAATCTGATGGTGTGACGCCTCCGACTGGCGCTGCGATGCCTCTGCCTGGGCCCGCTGTGTCTCTATCATCTGCTGAAGGAGAAGGAACATATGATGTGTATCTGTCGGTATCGGTGGTGGTGGCGGCAGTATCTCTGGAACAACTGTCGTAACCCTCTGAGGTGGAGGTGGTAGACCTCCCTGTGCAACTGCCGGGGTCTCCGGGATAGTAGAATCACTGGGGACAGTCTCGTGAACCTTCTCCTCAGCCTGATCAGATCTCTCAGGCAAGCTACTCGATCCAGTGGCCTGCGGGTGCGTCTTCGTCATCCTGGAGACGAATTGAAACAAGAGATCAATATGGCACATGAGTAGATTATCAAAGAAGGACAGTTAATTTAATACAAGGTGAATAATCATGATAATCAAAAGATCAAAAATTCCTAGGTGTGATTGAGAAACTCCTATCATGTCCTAGGTCCTACGTCCTAATTGCAGGCTCATAATTAGTACTCTAAGTCGAGCACCATTACGAGATCATACTAATTGTGACATCGACCTGCGTGGGCCACCACAAAAACGTGTCACGACCCGCACCCTTGTGAGGGGCACAAGCACGTGGGTACGTCCAGCCTACGCCGCAGTATCGACGGTAGAACGCTGTATATAACGCATGTAAATACTACGACTAACAGTATAAAGGTACCTGTACAGTATATACTCTCCGAATGGAGGTGACATATCAATACAGTCTCAATCACAGAATAAAACTAAGGTAGATAGCTCAGAAAGAGAACATATGATAGATGAAAGAGTAAATAAGTCTAGAGTCCAATACAAGCCCAGATATATACAACATCACAGGGTCTCAAAATATAATATAGAAGCTACAGTCTGATAAAGCTAGCTGGATCGCAGTCGAGTCAAACCTAGCTAATCTACACTACTCTGGAAGTACAAAATCTAGTGGCTCTACAATAAGGCCACGGTCCAAGGTTACTCTGTCTGATTCGAGCCCATAATAGGTCGAGCAGTCCGCCTCGGAATCATCTGTAATATATCATAACGGTATCATGTCAGGAAAATGAGCAAGTACAAGCACTAACAGCAGTTCCATGTGAATTGACAAATTCTATAAGAGACAGTATAATGAACTACAAGACAAAGATATATATGAAGACTTGGGAACCGTTCGGAAGCCAAGTTACAGCCCTTAAACCAAACAAGGATCAGGGTTGTAACTCCTCTCCCAAGCAGAACTTAGTCTCCAATCAAGTTATAATGTAAAGGCATGTAGAGCATGTGAGTAACTGTATATCATGTATGGTGAGAAGTACTGTATGTAGAACAGAACAGGATATATGATAAGATAAAGTAATTATAAAATGTGCCTCGAATATTATAGCCTAATGTGATCGGTATGTGTCAAGAATCAAGCTTCCAGCCGACCGGCTACAAGTACGTGGACTCGGTCCGGCCGAGATGGTAAGCTATGGAGCAAGTAGTAGCACATGTCAGGCTATATCCATCGTGAGGTGAGGGTATAGCTATGATACAAGTAGTAACTCAAGGTGGGCATTGATCACACTATCTATAATATTTTCCATCCCCCGAATAGTATACGGATCCGGACATAGCACGTTATGACGCGGGATTCCCTAAGAGGGGAGCAAGTCCTCTTCAGGAATCGACATCAATACAAGTACAAGAATCAAGACCAAGCAAGTACAAGTATCCCAAGAAATCTAGGAATGACATCTCATGATAGGAATCCGACAATACTAGTCCGTGAACTATCGTGACTGAGAATCAAGTAAGACACTACGACTGAATCGGATATAGCAAATATCAAGACAATAAAAACTATCAGTGAATGTACTCGCCTGCTGTCCTGAGATGTAGGGTATATCAATGCTGAGAGCGGTAATCAGAACCTAAAGATGAGATACGGTATGTTAATTTTGGTTTAAACAAGTTTAAGAATGATTCACAATGAATGATATGCAATCTAGGTCAAACTAGGTCTCACTGAGTCACACTAAGTCCTGACAAGTCAAATCTAGGTCAAATCAAGTTATATCAAATCAATCTAAGCCATACCAAGTCAATCCTAGGTCATACCAGTCATCACAGGTCAAAACAAGTCGAAGAAAGTCAAACGGGATCAAGAGTTGGCCTACAGTTGACTTTTGGTCAACTGGTCAACCCTGGTCAACTCTGGTCAACTCTAGATCAACCCTAGGTCAAACTGGTCAAATGTTGACCAACAATTGACTTTTGGTCAACTGGTCCACTCTGGTTTGGATTTGGTCAAATCTAGACAAAGTGTTGACTCACGGTTGACTTTTGGGTAAAAAGTTAACTCTGGGTCAACCGAGCCAAAATCGGCTCAAATATGACATTTGTAGGATGTACCCAACATGCCACCCAAGTTTCAAGTCAATCCGACTACCCGAACTCCGTATCTCAAAATTATCCGATTACCCCTTAACATTTACCCTTAAACCGTTCTAACTTGCCGCCAAGTGGCCTTCCCTTAGGAATTTCACTCCGTACGTCCTATGGTAGTAGGGTACTAGCCTATACAACCATTACCTACCAAGTTTCCTAGGGTAAGTGGACATCCAGTCCATCTTACGGCCCGTATCGCCCGTTTACCCGTTATCTTGAATATTTCAAGATACGGGATGGTTCGGTGCGATACCGACTCTCCAAGCCCACACGCAACCCCGATTCTAACTCCGAAGCCTACCCACAAAATTTAAATCACATTATCTAGGTTCCCTCCAAGTTTCAACACGTTCCGAATCACGGAACTCAATTTCCCCCTATCACCAAATCTAATTCAACCCTTAAACTCACTCACTCAAACTCTCTTCAACCTATACTTTTCACCCTCTCTTGGAACAAGTTTTGGGGGATATTCTAGTAGGTTTATTAGGGTTATATAGAGCTAATTATAGGGTATATATATATATATATATATATATATATATATATATATATATATATATATATATATATATATATATATATATATATATATATATAGGTATATAGTGGGGTATATACGGGGTCGAATAGGGGGTTAAAAGGGGGGGTTTAATGCCTAAGCTGCTGCTACTGTGGCTGTTACTGCTGCTGCAATTGCTGCTGTTAGGAGGCTGTTTAGGGGGAAAAACAGCCCCCTAGCTGCTGTGGGTGCTCCCCCTTTCCCCTCCACAAATCCTCCATCATTCCCTCTCTAAATCACTCTAAAAACTTCTCTAATCTCTTCTAATCCCTCTCTAATCTTTCTCACACATATATATACATACTCACATACATATCCTTATTCCCTTCTCTCTCTACTCATACAAATACACACACCTATATATATATGACCACACACACACATATATAAATATATATATATCTATACATATCTATACATATATATAAATATATATATGTATATATATATATATATATATATATATATATATATATATATATATATATATAGACACACTCACACACACACACACACACACACATATATATATATATATATATATATATATATATATATATATATATATATATATATATATATATATATATATATATATATATATATATATACTCTCACCCACACATGGACACACTCTCATGACACAACTATCACTCTCCTCTACACACACACAAATACATATATAAATACACACACATAAATACACACACACACACACACACATATATATATATATATATATATATATATATATATACCACTCTAAAAAGAATAAGACCATAATTAATCCTTAAACTAGAATTTAAGTAAACCTACAAAATCTAGGGTCAACATGTAGAGAATGGTTCCCTCTCTAATTAATGTGAAGGAGTAAATGCAATTGAGGAATTTAAGAGGGTTTAAAAATCATACCTAAATGTGGATTTGAAGAGGAAGAAGAAGGAGTTGGAAAGAAAGAATGAAGAGAGAGGAAGAAGACTTAGTGGAGAAGAAAGGAGAGGTGGAGGGGGTGCTATAGGTGGCCGGCCATGGGCATGGGTAGGGGCACTTGTTAATTACAAGTTTGCCCCTCCCTAAGCCTACATGCTAATTAATCCAAAAATGGGTTTCGGAAGTTGCTAAAATTAATTAAAAATCATAATTAAACTTAATTACTCATGGGAGACTAGTCCAAACTCCTAAACCTAAAAGTTTAGTGTGGTGGGCCATGGTTAAATAACATGCTAATTACGACTCAAGTCGAAATTCACCGGGGTCCCGAATTAACTCGGAATGCGATGAAATTCGAAACCGACTCCTATAATAATTAAATAATAATATTCATAAAATAAAATTCCGAAAAATATTATAAAATGAAAAATTACCATTTTACCCCTAACTGGAAAAAGTGAGGGTGACAGATAGGGATAAGGGCTTGGTCTTATCCATAAATCATAACAAATGCACTAATTGTAGATTATCAAATTAAGTTCAAGAATAATTTTTGACAACACGTGGGAGAGGCTGTCAAAGATTATTTCTATTATCAAAGTAACAACAATCTCAAATCAAGTCTAAGAATGGGTTTGAGATTGCTTATCATGATTTTCTACTCATTATTCTAAAAAGATGTCCTAAAAAGTGTTTGGTAACTACAAATTCAAATCTTCTTAATAATTCAATTTAAATTTTAAACAACATGTAACAATAAGTGATCAAAGAGATGATGGAGTCATAGCAGCATGAGCACCATGCTCGACCAAAGGGATGATGGAGACAACTGGTTCCAGCTAGAGATAGAGGATATATTAGTGTTCATGCTTCAGCTGTTGGACTATAGTACATGATATTCTACTCAAGCTGTTTCCTTCAGATTTCAAACATCGAGCATAGATTATCTTACCCACATCAGCAACTTACATCCAAGGGTCGGAGTCTATTCAGCAAAGTCATTCCTACAATATATTCATCCAACCACCATCTTCGATATATCATGACCAACAAACATCAAATCGAACCATTCTCGTAGTCCATATCCTCAAATCTTATTCCAATAAAGTTTACCAATCCTTATATGTGAACTAGTAATGTCCACGTGCAAATACACGTGAGAAAGAAATGTTAAAAAAATTAAACATAATTTTATTATAAAAAATTAACAAACCTAGGATTTGAACTCAACAACCAAGAAAAATATTTTCTACCTTAACCACTTGAGTTAGACTATTTTGTTATAAATATATCATATTAGATAGTTAAATACTTAGTTATTTTTTTATAATAATTAGTGAAGCATTTAGGTAGTTACTTAGTTATTTATTATTAATTTTAATTTATTTAAATGGTTGATGATATTCATACTGTCACGCTCCGCTCCCGGAGGAGCGATCGTCCTCGCTAAGGCGTGATACCACGTGAGCCTAGGTTGTGTTCACGCAAGGTGGGTTCCATAATGGTCGATTATAGGCTAAGCGACAGGATCGTTGTACAAAAGTCTCAAGTAGAAGCATTGAATAATGAAGGCAACATGAGTACTGAAACAAAATCATACTTTTATTGATACTGAAAAATAAGATTACAAAGGCGCGAAGCCAGATTACAAGTCACTCAATCTCACTTTTTTCTATGTTTACAAGTCGCTCTCTGCTTTCTCTGATCTCTCGATACAAGCTTCATAGCTACAACTTGCGGATGCTTCAAAAGGCGATGTCCGTACATTATGTCCCATATAAGTTCACTCAATTCGGCCATACGCCTCGAAACGCCAAGGAACACCATGCCTCGACGTATTCAAGTGAGCTCCACGCCGATTAATCTTCTACTTGTGCCTGCACATAAATACTTTGTGGGTGTCAGTACTCAACTATACTGGTGTTGTGAGCTCCTCGCCCACCCATACAAAACTGATATATTATTTTACTTTGTGCAACATATCCTTTTGATTGTCTTTCTAACCTTCCCTTAGGGTCAATTTTAGGACGTAGACGCCTGGCATGTTTTGTGTCTCTAGACCATCACCGTGCCTCGCACCGATAACTTACTTATCGTTGTACCTCTAGACCATTCTCGTGCTTATAGCATCAATGTAATGACTCGTGTTTGCCTTTCGTGCCATACTTCGAAACGTAATAACATAGTTGTACCATAAACTTTTTCCGTACTTCAAATACCGAGGCCGCGCCTCACAACTCAACGTGACTTAGCCAAACTTGTCCTTACGACCCTTCCAGACTTAACTCGAAATGATCAACCCTGTGGAACTTGTGTGGATGACTCAAATACGATGTATATATTTCGTGCCAAAGCACGTGTCCTTGCTATAGCCAAATCTTAGGCTCCATAATGGTGTTGCAACCGTGCACACCTTCTTAACTCAATTTGTGCCATGATTATACTTTCTTTGATTTGATCGATGCCATGCATGCGGATTATCGCTCAGCACACCGAATCATCTATATGAAAGGTCACTAGCAATGTCAAGCTGTCTTGGGCTTGGCTGAGGATAGACGACGATCATTCAACGTGGGTAGCTAGCCCGTGGAAGTCTCGAATCTCCTATACGGTACATCCAGCATCCTACTTTAGCCAACTCACTTCCCCCGGGAACGATATGATCCTGAGGCCCCGACGATCATGTCAAAAAAGACTATACCTTGTGCACAAGTTGTCCATGACCATGCAACTACGACGACTTCTAGACTCGACGTAAATGCAAGGCCTACAGATGATATAACTTGCTTTCTTTTCTTTATTCAAGACCATGCTTTCTATACTTCCTGAAAGACTCTTAAGCCACGGTTTCGGTATCGGTGACAGACGATCGCATGAACTTTTCCATTCTTGAAACCCAAAAATGGATACTGTATAGCCTTCTTACTTGACTTGAACCATACGTGTCTATTACGTGCCATAGACCGTGGCATCCTTATCATCGAAATAATCGTGTTTCGTGCCTTAAACCAATTGTGTCCTATGCGACACTACCATCCAAGTCATACTTTATATGATGGGCCTTGAGATTGTGGGACTGTTGGCTATAACAACCGCAGAAAATATAGGGTAGTATTTGCTATGACTTCGATAGCTCGTGGTATAACTTTTACCTAAGTCAATCGTGCAACAACAACTTAACCCGTGGGACGAGCAAAGGCTAACCTAAGCCTTGCACCGTGGAAACGTGCATTAAGACTTGTGGGACAATTATACTATGCCAAGCATTAGACAGTGGGACAATGCATGCTTTATCAAGCATTTATATCGTGCGACGCCTATGACTATGCTAAGTTCATACTCATGTGGTAACATAGACCAAATTTCCTTCTCCCAAGCCACGGGACGAAGGACCGAGTGTCATTTGAAAACACGTCGTGCAACACTTCTAAGCCTACCATGGGACCTTTCCATATTCTAACTCAATCTGACCCAACTTGAGATTATTCCCTTCGCTATGTGGATTAGTCTCTTTTATTATCAAGCCTACTTGTGTAGTTGAAAACTTTCATTTTATTAATATGAAGGCCAAGCCGAGACAAGTTCACCGAAGCCACCTACCTGAGCGAGGAGTTGCCTCGACCGAGTAGGACTTCGAGCGAGCCGTTGCATGGCTAAGTCCAAACGCCGTTAGCGGTTTTATTCCTCCGATTGAACTGAGCGGGACAGGGCATTACACATATGGCTTAGATGGCTCAATTTTTGAGCCGTTTTGAAGTCTATTTATATAGTAAAAGGTGAAAGAGAGGGTTTTCGGTTATACAAGATAAGAGAGGAAGTTCGTTCTAGAATTTTTATTTTTATTTTTAGTAAGTTTTTTAATTAATTGATTGAGAATTTGCAAACCAATTATACTATTTGGCTCCCAAATTTTTTGGAAGATGTCATCTCCCGCTATGTGGTATCTGACATGACTGTTGACATGTCATGTTTTAACCCAAAAAATTAATTACCAATTTTTTTATTGATATTTTAATGCTAATGCTAACTTTAATTCAATGTTAATGTTAAAATTAATGTTAATATTAATTAATTTTAATATTAATATTAATATTAATATTCATGTTAATTTGATATTAATATTAATTTTAATGTAATGTTAATGTTGCTACCTTTGTTGTTGGTTAATTTTGACAAAATTGAGTTATTGGCTTTTGGTTGGAAAATTGTGGTAAATTCATCATGGTCATTCTGCTTTGAATTAGATAAATATGACATTGGTTGGAGAGTTTGATAGGCTTCAGTTATCTGTTGTGTTTGGTTAGAGAAATAAGACTTACATGTTTGAGATGCTTTAGGTTTAGAATTGTGATAAATTCATAGAATAATGATATTTTTCCCTCCAAATTGTACCTCCAAACCGTCCTTTCTTATGTGGCAACTGACGTGACATGTTGATTTAGCAACTGACGTGGCAAGTTCTAAAATTAAAATTAACATTAAAATTAATGTTAACATTAATATTAAAATTAATATTAACGTTAACATTAACAATAATATTAATATTAATATTAATATTAACATTAACATTAATATTAATATTAATATTAACATTAAGTAATTTTAATATTAACATTAAATTAACATTATATTAACATTAATTAATATTAATATTAATATTAATATTAATATTAATATTAACATTAAATTAACATTGATAAAATTGGAGAATTAACTTTTTGGGTTAAAATTTTTCATGTCCTCGGTCATGTCAGATGACACATAATATTATTTAATATGTCACGTCAGCTGTCACATTAGGAGGGATGTATTGGAGAGGCAATTTGGAGGTACGAATAGCATTACTCAAATTCATAATGGTGTTGTGGCCTTTGGTTGGAAAATTTTACTCTGCATAGATTATGTTGTTGCGTGTGGTTTTGGTTAATTAAATGGTGCCTTTGATTGGAGATTTCAGACCTCCTAGCTTCTTTTGTTAGCTTCTTGTTCAGCAAGCAAGGCTAACATTCGTTGAAAAATTATGAACTGTAAACATTGTTGGCACCCTACTTTGTTTATCCTTATTTAAGGTGCACCCGACCACTTTACACTATTTCAATTTACCCCCCCCTCCCACTTTTGACGAATTTCATCCAATATAGACGGTCAACTGGGTTGACCCAAATTTTTTGAGAAAAATACCCCCGACCTATTGTCTTCTTCCCTGACCTGTTGTCTTTCTCCCCGACCTCGCCGCGGCTCCGCCTAGACCTCACCGCCGCCCCCCTCCCCAACCTCGCTGCTCCCCCCACCTCGTCACGGCTCCGTCCCCCTCCACGACCTCGCCGCCGCCCCCCTGTTTGCAAAAAACAAAAAGTTTTATTACAAACTAAGAAAAAAGGTACAGAAGTACAATTAATTTTTGGGCAAGTACAACTATAGGAATCTGATCAGAAGACGATCACTTTATTCCTTGGACGATATGATATCGAAGACACGAGCCTCTGGAGAATGCATCAACTCTTTGGCATAAAATTATGATCACTCTTCATGCTTTTAGAATGATTTGAAACTCTATTTACGGAGTTCTTGAAATAAATGTTTAGTAGTTATTCTGGATTGCGTACGCTTCAGATTGCGTACCTCATGTTCACTTGCGCAAACGATTGTACTAACTGCTATGGACGCATGGAAGCGTTTGATTGAGATGCGCATGGTCGTGGGCAGTGTAGTGGACATAATCTGCAAAGTTAGTAGCTTCTGCGCCACGTCACTCTTTCTTGAACACCATTTGAACACTTTGTGCGTGCTTCATCAGGTTATGCGAGGGCGCATTGCAACAACCTGTGCGAGCGGTTTGCACAAACTGTCGTAGACGCGTGGTATCGTTTGATTGAGATGCGCATGGTCGTGGGCAGTATAGTGGGCACGCTCTGCGAAGTTGATGGCTTTTGCGCCACGTCACCCTGTTTTAAACTAAGAGTTGATCAAGTGGCACCAATTTGTCAGGCTGCGCATAGGCGCAACTTAACGACTGGCACCTTTTGACTAGGTCTTCTGTGCTGATTAATCTCTGCACCAACCAGCTGTCAGCATTAATTACATGCTGACAAAGTCTTCTCGAGCGCCGCATTGCGGGGGATTCGAAGGGATTTTCCTTAATCTCCGTGCTGTCAGTTGTCAGATAATGATGATGCCATTACAGCTTCTCGAGGAAGTACGCCACGTGGTTCTCCACGCATCCTGACTCCAGCGCAACTTGGCATTGGCACGGTCTGATGCTGCGCAACTTGATAATCCGATGCAACTTAATGTTTAGGCGCCATTAGATGATTGAGCACTTTAATAGGTGGCGCATCTTAGTTTTTAGGCTCTATAAGACCCCCTTCAAAGTTTTCGAAACTTGAAAGGCTTCAAAGTTTTGAAATACTTTGAATTAGACTACTTTTGTTTGGATTGCGCCAGTCAATGCTCAACCGTCATAATAAATTTCTTCTTAGAAACATTCGATCTCCTCTTCGTCTTCCCAAGTTGTATTGATGATGTTCGGTTTCCCATGGAGAATATGAAGCGTTGGTTGGTCATATATAAAGGGAGAGGTCCTTGTATTCATCCTTTACTTTTGTACTTCTATGGCACCTAAGAAGAAGGAGATGGCGACTGACGTAAATGCCGAAGTGAAAGTTCAGGAGACAAGGCCTGACACTGCGCCTACAGTCCTGTCCGAGGCTGACCAATTGCTGCGAGCAAACAATCTCTTAGAATGCTTTGGATTGGCCCCAGCAGTCTTCGATCGTCCGAACAGTGGTCCTTCGACCTCTTCTGAAGAGCGCGGTGACGCAGAAGGATTTCTTCGTCTGATGCGTCATTCAGGGATTCGTGATATGCACGAGTTAGGCCCTTCTCTTCGCCACGCTGGTGAAGAAGAATAGAAGAAGTAATAGTTTCTGTAGGGGGTGCCACTTTTTCTTTTGTCCTTTGCGTAACTTATTTTGTAGGGGCTTGTTTTCCCCTATGTAATAAATAAAAAATTTATTTCTGGCACCTTTCTGCAAATCTTTTCGTGTGATCTGTTTAATGGTGCGTGCCAATGCACCCTTTTGACCAACTCAAATGTTTGTTATTTTTTCAAAAAACACGTGGCAGTTTTCGTGTGGTTTGAGCACCTTTTGTTTAGGTCCTTCCCGAAATAGGCTCCTAGAATGACGCTGTTTGCCATTAAAATTGTTTTGATTGAAATCTTAATACAAACAGAACAGTGATACAATATAGGACTTAGATGTAGTCCTAGGAGTACACTTTTGTTTAAGCTGGGTCCTTAGTGCCAATGGAGCGAGTGGTAATGCGTTGACTCCGTTGACCGGCTGACGGCGGTTATCGGTTCTCTGAAGGTGTTGATTACTCTGGGTACTGGAGCTTGCCGAGAGGAGGAAGACGTTGAGTGTCTAGAACTGCCTCTCCGGTGATTCTCTGTTGTGTATTCTCTGTGAGTCTTATGTTCTGAGTCTCCGTGTGTGTGAAGGGGATGATCCTTCTATTTATAGTTTTGCAGGCTGGCTGCTCATGCGCGCATGTAGGATGCGCCGGTATGGGAACGCCACGTGGAGGTTGCTGATGGAGGCGCATGGATGCTGCGCCCTGATCGAGGGGGAGAACTCTTCATACTGCTGTTGTGAGCCGGCACGTAGCAGGGGGAAGATCTTTCCGTTGCTGAAATCTTGGACGAGTTGAGTCAAAAGACATGTGTCGTCGACTCATGGTTCGAAGATCTCGGATTTGGTGGAGAGGAGTGATCTGGTGGGCTGTGCCTTGGATTGGGCGCAGGAGGAGGCTACGGCTCATAACCTTTAGGAGTTACAAACCATTTGGGGCACATGGCTTTTGAGGCGCATGCAGGCGACTTTCCTTCTGTCTTTCGGGATCAGAGATTAGTCTGGGGCGCATGGCTTTTGAGGCGCATACAGGCGACTTTCCTTCTGTCTTTCGGGATCAGAGATCAGTCTGGGGCGCATGGCTTTTGAGGCGCATGCAGGCGACTTTCCTTCTGTCTTTCGGGATCAGAGATCAGTCTGGGGCGCATGGCTTTTGAGGCGCATGCAAAACTTCAACTGGAGACTCTTCTCTGTATATCAGTGAAGGGTCTGAGGTGCATGGCTTTTGAGGCGCATGCTGGTTTGGACGCATGGCCGTAGAGGCGCATGCGGGTGGCCACGTGGCAGTAGCCGTCGGAATAGAGTCATGATGATGCTGACGTTGCCGACGCTTCGTTTTCTGAATAAAGCTGTCAACTGTTCAGACTTTGGGAGGCGTGCTGCCAACTCTGTCAGTTCAGCATTTAATGTTGGTGACGTTCGATGGACAGCTGAGTGGGCGCGTCGGTTGGCGTTCCACTCGGTATGAAGATGTGTGGGGGCGCACCCTCTATAATGCGCCGAGTACTGTAGGGCGCGTCTGTGTGATGCGCCTAATGCCGAAGGGCGCGTCCGTGTGATGCGCTATCTGGCTGGCGCATCGGACATATCTTTTAATGATGCGACTGTCTCGCTCTTCGAGTGCTATAAATAGCCGTTTGGCTGAATTCGAGGCGTCCGGTTCATCCATTTAATGTAAATTCATTGCACGGAATTCGGAGGGCCATCCACTTGGCGCGTGGGTTTGATCTGCCCGACCTATAAATAGTGGCATGGAGAGAAGATTTGCTTCTCATTCCCTCACGTACTTCCAATATGAACTTGAACATACGGGTGCATTCTGCTGACGAAGTGCTCCCGAGGGTGAAGATGAGACGCTGTGTTGTCTTTGATACACTTGAAGGTGACTGTTACATCAAAAAAAGACGGAGTCGAGGGCTTCTGAGGCAGGCGGAAGGTGCCTGTTGCATCCAAAGATAGGGATGCTCGAGCCTCGTCTCCGTTATTCCGGAAGAGCCGTAGATCGGAATGGCGGTGCAAGGCTCTCTCTTCCTGCAAAGTGGGGTTTCCCCACTTTGATCGTGTCGAAAGCTGCTCCTTTAGCCGTGGTTTCGATCACGGTCTTCCTTCGGCTTTGGAGGCTCTTTCGAAGCCTCCCCTGGCCACAGCATTTGCGGTGCTCTTCTCTTCCTTGGTTCCAGCCAGAGGGTTAAATGCTTTGTGTCGAAGCATTTATCGGGCGAGCCTGGTTGGAAGAGCGGCACATAACTGGGCTCTGCTCGGCCAGGTGAGCCTGGCTGGAAGAATTTGGCTGAAGGGATGCACATAACTGAGGTGCTGAAGAGATGATGGGATGCGCCTGGATGGAGGCGCATGATATCTGCTGCGCCTCACTGGTGGCGCATAGTGATGCTGCGCCTATCTGGAGGCGCATGGTGGCCGCTGCGCTTATCTGAAGGCGCATGATGGCCGCTGGCTGTAGACTTAGGCTCTTTCTTTGTAGAAATTCTCCTTTGTACAACCTTTTCTAGACATGTAATAGACTTTTATATATAAAATGAAAAGTCCTTCTTCAAATGTCTATACTTATTGACTTTGCTGTGAAGTTCTTCGTCTGAGTTCTAGCGCATGTAGTGTCTGGCGCATGGGCTTTCTGGTTGTGAAATTCCATGCTTCTACAAGACCCCCTTCAAAGTTTTCAAAACTTTTGAATAAGTTTTGGAATACTTTGAATAAGAAGCATGGAGGTCAGGGCGCATGATTTTTGGGCGCATGCTGGTTCGGGCGCATGCTCTTCTCAGTTAATGATGATGGTGCCTCGGTAACCGAAAAGATTAATGATGATCTTTTGGTTTTATTTGCTGCTATCCTTGTACAGAACCCGAGGCGACGGCTGAGATCACACGTCATCTGTTCACGCGTGCGACCATGCCCTATAAATAGGTAAGAGTCGGAGAGAGAAAGTGTTCTTCTTCTCTGTGCCTCTGCTTCTTTAGAGTTTCTTCTTCAAAACCCTAACTTCTCCTTCTTCGAGAGAATGGCTCCCAAGACTCTTCGCGGCGCTGCCGGCAAGGGGAAGGAGAAAGCGAAGGAGCCCGCGGAAGTTGCGGCGGCTACCGTTCCTCGTCGGCCTGTCGAAGTTCGGCCGGAGGTGGTTGGTAAGTCTCATTGTCCGTACGCCAACGCACATAGGCCTTGAGTCTTTAATGATGTGCCGCGGTCTTTGCCCGCCGACGCGCATGGGTTTAAACCCTGGTGATATGCTGAGGCTATACTGCTGACGCGCATGGGTTTAAACCCTGATGATGCGCCGAGGCTATACTGCTGACGCGCATGGGTTTAAACCCTGGTGATGCGCCGCAGTTTTCTCCTTTAGACACATTTGTGTGTTCTCTTCTGACTTTTTTCTGATTTTTTACTAGTGTCGATGGCAATCCCGTCTTTGAGTGAAGTTTTCTTGGAGGCTGCCTTCAACCAAATGGGAGTAGAGCATAACGAGGAAGTGATAAACCCTGCTCAAGATGCTCTTATGCTGGATCAGCCCCCTGAGAGAATGACCCTAATCCGTGAACAGCAGTATTGGTTCCTCAAATGGATGATGGAGCGTGGAGTCATTAAACCCTCCACATCTGATAAAGTGACCTTCCTGAAGCCTGAGTTCCTGTTTGGAGACCGTCTCACTTCTACTGATTCGTCAGTACTGAAGGTCAAGGAGGACTGGTTCTTTACTGCGAATGGAGTGCATATGACTGTTAAGCAACTTAAACGTCAGTGGCCTTTGACGTCCTTCTGTCGCCTTGTTTCCCAGAGGAGAATGTCTTGGGAGCTTACCCCTTCTCAGGGGGGGGCGATGACTGGTGTCATTCAAATTGATTCTACTTCCGACCAAAGGGATGCTTTGACCGTTGTACGGTCTGGGTCTTCTTACACTTGGCGGACTTTACGTCCTGGGAGCCTCTTCAGTGATGTACCCATTGATACGTTTGCTTATAGTGCTTCGACTTTTACACATCGTATGTTTTTGATGGAACGTTCCTACCCGACAGGAGAGTTTCGGGTGGAGGGTTGGTGCCATTACGTCTCCAAATGGGATAAACTGACGCTCTGGATCTTGTCGCGGTTTCAGACTGAGCTCCGAGAGATCGGGTTGACTGCCACGATCCGTGCTACCCAGGCAGGTGTTGACCTTAATAGGCACATGTTCCTCGCACTCCTGGAGATGTTTGATATCCATACCGGGACCTTCTTTACCCCGGTGGGGGAATTAGGGTTCGCACTTCATGAGATGTACGAGGTGTCAAAACTCCCTTGGGGGTCGGAACCTTATGAAGAGTACTTTCCCACCAACGAGGAACTTCAAATCCTGGGGGACAGGGCTGAGGAGATGACGGCCGTCTTCAAGGAAGTGGCGAGTCATAATTACTATATGCAGAGACGGGATAGGAACGGGACGCAGTCTCATGTGACCGCTTGGAGAGATCATGTCTTTAGACAAGACAAGGAGGATCCCTCACAATTTTCCACTCCACCGGCGCTCTCTCGTAGCGAAGTGTTGTCCGAAATGAGCAGGTTAGGGAAGAAAAATCCCCGAGGAAATGAGGACCAGCAGTCAGATGCACGCTCCTACAGCTGCTTCTGGCATCTTGCTTATCGGATGTCACCCAAGGCGGTGTTAGCATCCTACCTGATGATATGGCTCCGGGATTGCGTATTTGCGGGCGGATCCGGTGCCGTAGAGAGGGTAACCCGAAACTTAATCCTGCCAGCCGTGAAGCTGGTTTTCGGTCGGCGTTTGGCCCTTCTCCCCGCAATGGTATGTAACCTGCAGCGAGGTTTGAAAGAGTTTGCTGGAAATGTGATTCATGACAGAGGCCGAAACAATAACTTCCCGCGCGCCGAACTGCCGTTTCACTATTTGATGGGATGGCTGATTCTACATCATCCCAGTGTGATGAGCCCAGGCTCGGAAGGAGATTATAAGGCTGGAGATGCATTCCTTCGTCGTTTCCATCGGAGGAGCTGGTCGTATACTGGTGTCCCGGTTTGTAGAAAGATTTTATCCCGTCTTCAGGGTTGGGAGATCACCAAAGTTGGTCCCATCTATTTGGGTTTTGAGGCCAACGAGGATTTACGGGACCTGGGCGAAGGTACTACCACTCTGCCTCAATGGGGATTCCGCTGGATGCAAAATATCCGGCCGTCCCATCTGGTGTACCGGAAC